>AWOL01S0082130.1:0-11759 GCA_000715115.1 Nicotiana otophora | reverse complement strand
TTAAGTCATATATATATATATATATATATATATATATATATATATATCCACTTTCGAAAAGTCAAAGAGGTGCTAGCTTGGCACCTTAGCATTAGCCCTTCTTCAGACGCTTATATCATTTTATCCGGATGTCCTATGAATGAACGGTTAGAAGTGTTGGAAACTAAATTCCAAAACCTTCAATTTGGTATATCATATGTCCCAAAAAGAGCTCATATAACACACGAAATATATTTCCCAAAAATCTTTGTTGCAAGGCAAATCCTTTGTCGGTTTTTTCGCAACTTAAATCCGATTTTTCCCAAACTTTATATTTTATATCCAAACGTCACATATAGTTATATTATGACTTTATAATCATTTAAATCATGATTAACAAGTATTATATTTATTATACATCACCTTGAGACGCACATGATGTAACAATATCCCCCCTTAGAAACATTCATCCTCGAATGTTAAACTCCTAGAGATCTATAGAAAGTTTGGAAGAGTCTTCTCTGTAATGGTACTAATACCAACCCGTCTTGCAGAAAACCCAAAATTACAAAGCCACATGGGGCCACAATCATCAATAATACCAATGGCCTCACATGTCCAATGATAGTAACTAATATAAGAATCCAATATCGTATACACACCTAAAGGCTGAGATGTCTCAATCTCCTCCTCCTCTGGAAGCGGAAACAATTGAGGATACCTAGACTTCATGCCTTCTTCAGCTTCCCAAGTCATAGCCTCCATAATCCTGTTTATCCTAAGTACTTTAACTGAAGCTACATCCTTAGTTTAGCAATGGGAGCTTCCGTATATGATAGCTGCTCTGTGAACTGAACATCGTCAACTGGACCGACTATAGATGGATCTCTGATACACTTAAGGAGCATAGACACATGAAAGACTGATGTACCAACTACAAGTTGGAAAGCAAGTCTAACTCATATGCTACCTGGCCTACTCTGCATATGATCATATAAGGTCCAGTGTACTGACGACTAAGCTTTCCTTTCTTACCTTATCTCATAACACCTTTCATCAGTGATACCTTTAGGAATACCCAATCGTCTACCTGGAACTCCAAGACTCGTCGTCGATTATCTGCATAGGACTTCTGACGACTCTGATTTGCTAATAGCCTTTCTCATATAAGCTTAATCTTCTCAACTTCCTATTGTACCAACTATGGTCCTACTAACTTAGTTTCCCCAACATCGAACCATTTGATAGGTGACAAGACTTCCATCCGTAAAGAGCTTCGTATGGATCCATCTGAATGTTGGAATTATAGATATTATTATATTCGTACTCAACAAGTGGAAGATGATCATCCCAGCTACCCCTGAAGTCTATCACACAAGCCAGTAGCATATCCTCAAGTGTCTGAATAGTACGCTCAGGCAGTCCATCTTCCTGGGGATGAAATGTTATATTAAGACTTACCTAAGTCCCCAATCCTTTTTGGAAGGACCTCCAGAAATTAGCTGTAAACGGAGCACCTCTATCTAAGATAATAGATATAGGGACACCATGAAGTCGTACTATCTCCTTAATATAAAGCCTTGCATAATCCTTTGCTGAATACGTAGTCCTGACAGGAAAAAAATGGGATGCTTTTATCAACAATCACGCATATAGAATCGAACTTACGTTGGGAATGAGGTCAGCCTATGATGAAATCTATATTACTTACTTCCCATTTCCAAGTCGGGATCTCTATATCCTGTAATAATCTACTGGGTTTCTGATGCTCAATCTTAACCTGCTGAAAATTAGGGAACTGAGCAACAAACTCTACTATATCCTTCTTCATTTTTTCCCACCGGTATATTTCCCTGATATCATGATACATCTTCGTTGCTCCTGGATAAACAGAATAACGAGAATAATGAGTCTCTCCCACAACCTGCCGGTGCAGCCCTGCCACATTAGGAACACATAATCGCCCTCGATATATGAGGACTCCATCTCCTGTAATCTCAAATGGTGTATTCTCCTTTTGAAGGGCTATATCTCTCTAATAAGCTAGCACATGATCCTCATACTGGCGTTCCTTCACTTCAGTTACTAAAGAAGATGTTGTCGTGTCCTGAATACTAACTCTGGTATCACCTGAATCCAGTAATCGAACTCCAAGACTAGCTAGCTCATGAATCTCATGGGCTATCTCACTCTTCTCTGGCTGTAAATATGATAGGCTACCCATATATCTACAACTAAGAGCGTTGGCTACTATATTCACCTTCCCTGGATGGTACAAAATATCAACATCATAGTCTTTCAGTAGCTCCAACCATTGCCTCTGACATAAATTCAATTGTTTTTGCTTGAATATATACTGAAGGCTCTTATGATCCGTATAGATATCAACATGTATACCATACAAATAGTGACTCCACATCTTTAGTGCATGAATCACCGCGGCTAACTCTGTGGGTTGGGTAATTCTTCTCGTACTTCCTTAGTTGTCTAGAAGCATAAATGACAACCTTACCATGCTTCATCAATACACAACCCAATCCAATGCTCGAAGCATCACAATAGATAACATAACCATCTGTTCCCTCTGGGAGTGTCAGAACCGATGCTGAAGTCAATATGTCCTTCAATGCCTGGAAACTCCTCTCACAAGCATCAGTCCACTGAAACTTAGTTGCCTTCTCAGTCAACTTTGTCAATGATGCTGAAAGAGAAGAAAAGCCCTCTAAAAATCTCCTGTAATAACTTGCCAAACCAAGGAAGCTACGAAGTTCTGCCGGTGTCGTGGGTCTAGGACAAGTCTTCACTGCCTCAATCTTCTGTGTATCAACCATGATACACTCACCTGAAATAATATGCCCAAGGAAAGCTACAGAATTCAACCAAACTCAACTGACTCAATCATAGTGGCCTTCATTACCCTCAAAGTCCTCTCATTCCTATCGATAAATACCTGAGGGTCCTCGTTTGGATCTTCTCCAGTGAATACCAGAGGGTCAAAATTAATAAAATCACGAACTCTAGCACTGATGGCCCTATATGCATGACCAATACCTACCTCCTAGCGCCGAGCCTGTGGGGCCACTAATCGAGTCAATAGTTGAATATCATCTCTAATCTCCTAACCCGGTGCATCTGGCTGAGGAGCTAGGGGTACTGGGGTAGGCACTGGAGCTGGTGCCCTTAGGATCTCCTCTGGAGAGGGCGGGGTATGTGAAATCTGAGATAGAGTCTCACTCTGAGACTCTCTCTCTAAGACCTGGTAACTCGTGGGTTCTCGACTCATAGTCTCATCAGCCACGGACTTGCCCTTTTGGGCAGTTGTGGCCTTCTTAGGCATCGCTAAAAACATAACATATTGTTATAAAAATGAATCCTTATATCGCACGATCTAAGATAAGAAGGAAAGGTAACATCCTATATGTCCTGCAACCTCCTGTTTATAAGTGTGGTGCATAGCACACTCATAAACAAGACTCTACTAGACCCGGTCTATAGACAACCCTAGGACATAACTGCTCTGATACCACTTTTGTCATGACCCAAACCGATGGGCCATGATGAGTTCCCGAGTCATACCTATCAAACACCCCTAATCTTATGTCTAGGATATAAACATGAAATAGGGGCAGGTCATGTATAACATTTATCAATAAACGGCTGAATCATGTGAATAACATACGTGAGGAAACATGCCCAAAACACACACACACACACACACAGGTATATATATATATATATATATACGGAATACAGTAAGGCGAGACGACAATGCTGCTATGGACAACTATATATCAAAATAGAGGCCGATAAGGCCACACATTATCTAACAATACATGACTGTCTACAGACCTCTAATAGAGTGTACAACTATATAAAGGACGATACTGAGCCCTATCATACCCATATATGTACACATCAATATCGTACCAAAACACAATAGCAGCTCCGGATCAAATGGTGCACACCAACTCTCGCTGAGCAAGGATCCTAAGAAGGGGGACCGTCAGCCTGTCTACCTGCACCTGCGGGCATGAAACGCAGGCCCCCGGGAAATCAAGGCGTCAGCACGAATAATGTACCGAGAATGTAAGGCATAAAAATCAGTATATAAGAAACATGAAAGAAATATGGAGTAAATGACTCAACCTGTAAGTCTGAATAGCTCTGTGAATCATGAATTTATAATGGCATGCATATGCGTATAAATGTCTTATCATGCATAGGTATATGCATACATAACATCATCAAGCCTCTGAGGGCAACCCATCATATCATCTCGGCCTCAGTGAGCGAAATCATCAACGTATACAGTTGATTAGGTGGTGGTGCGTATATAATGCCATAGCCTTTCCCTATACCCTATATACACATAATATATGCATATATAACGTCATCTGTTCATGGGTCAATATGCATGTATAAATGAATGCAATGCATAATGAAGTAAGTCAATAAGATCTCTCGGAATGTCATAAGATCAATATGCCTTCGGTTAATATCCCAAATAAACTTTATCAACTTACATATTTTCTGAGACCCATGAACAAACGATATGATAATAGGACATATGGGGAAGCAAGAACATAGGCAACCCTAGTACTTCCTAGATTAGAATCATTTCTGAAAGTTATGTGTTTGCTTGTTTCGTTGTATCATATGGATCATGCCAAAAGGAAAGAAGGGATATCATTAACATACCTTATAGAAATCTGTCTAATAACAATGCTAAACACAACTCACTGCACCTTAATCTACAACAACGATAGTGAACCTATTGTCATGCTACGAATGACTCTCTCAATTATATAACGAAAGTAACTTAATCCGTAACAAAACGTGCAGCATTTCCCCTGATTTTACTACTTCCTCAAGCCTACTATAGGCGAGAAAACAACACAATACAATCAACAACTCAAAAACAACATAAGTACAATTCGAGACCTTTAATACAACAAAAATCCCAAATATACCATAACACACCCAATCAATAAGTTGTCAATTATCCTGAAATTTCAACGACGAGTGACCAGCCTACTATCTTACCACGTGTGACGTTTCTCCATGCCCTTTTATCCTTCCAAACGGCATAAATCAACAACACAAGAGATCAACATGAGTGGACAACAAAAAAGTCCACTATAAGTGGAATAAAATGAACTCACGGCTTCCAATCACTATCCCGTGAGTTCTAACTATTAGAAAACTAATTTATCAACCTTCCTTGAGATTTGCCAGCTTAAATACAGAAAGTAGTCATTTTCTTAACTATTAAGTACCTTCCAAAACTTAAACTACAAAGAAAAAGAGATGTGATATAATGATACTCACGTCGTAGGGATCGTTCTAATGTTATCGCTTCTTGATTTCGTACCCGAGATGTTATTCCTTTTTTAAAACCCTTGTAGAAAGCTTGGTCTATGGAAAAATGAAGAAAGAGACGACATAAGGCATATATATATATATATATATATATATATATATATATATTCACTTTTGAAAAGCCAAAGAGGTGCTAGCTTGGCTCATCTTCAGAAGCTTATATCTTTTTATCCGGATGTCATATGAGTGAACGGTTAAAACTGTTGGAAAAGACATTCCAAAACTTTTATTTTTGTATATTATATCCCAAAAAGACCTCATATAACATGAAATATATTTCTCAAAAAGCTTCGTTACAAGGAAAATTCTTAGTCGGTTTTTTCACAATTTAAATCCGATTTTTCCCACACTTTATATTTTATATCCAAGCATCATATATAGATTATGAATTTAGACTCATTTAAATCATGATTAACAAGTCTTATATTCATTATACGTCACGTTGGAACGCACAAGATGTAATAGCTATCGGGTTCAGATTTTGATTTTGGGACTTAAAATAGTTCTGTTTTGTTATTTAAAACTTGTTCGCACAATTTGGTGTAAATCAGAGTTGGTTTGATAGAATTCATACTCTTAGTTGCATTTCTAGATGTTCTAGTGTTTTCCTTTGCATTTGTATTCGTTTGATATTCAATTTGTAGTTTAGATGTTATTTTGGTGTTTTGATCGTGCGAGTGAGTTCATATGATATTATTACACTTGTGTGTATGTTTGGTTTAGAACCTGAGGGGTTTGGGTGAGTTTCGAATACGTTTCATATGAGTTTGGATAGTTTGAGGACTACTGGTGCACTATTGTTTCTGGTGCTGGTCTGTAGATCTCGCATTTGAGAGATCTGGCTCGCAAATGCGAGCTTCGCTTTTATGGTCAAGACATCGCATTTTGCGAGCATTGGCCTGGGATGGGTAATCTCGAAATTTTGAGGAAATGGTTTGCATTTGCAAACTAGCTAAGACCGCATTTGTGATCTCAGAGTCGCATTTGCGACACAAAGTTCTTAGGGTGAGCTTCGCATTTGCGAAGTATTGTCCGCATTTGCAAAGAGGGGGATTTTGCGAACATTTTGTGGCATTTGCACCGTTGGGCCACATATTTAGAGTTCACATTTGTGAGATTTATTTCGCATTTGCGATGTTCGCAATTGAAAATAGGAGTTCGCAATTGCGACATCCGCAATTGGGTAAAAGAAGAAAGAATCGAGACTTAGCTCATTTCACACTATTTTTCAACCCTAAACACTCTAGAGCCAATACGTTTTTCTTCCCAAAATCATGGATAAGCAACTTTAATCTATTTCCTTTCAATTATTCAATACTTTTCATGAGATTTCAACATCAAATCTAGGATTTTCACGGTAAAAATTAGGGATTTGAGTAGAAATTGGAAATTTTGTAAAATTGAAACTTATACATCAAATTGAGGTTGAATTTCAAAACAAATCACATAACCGGGCTCGGGGGTGAATGGGTAATCGGGTTTTGGTTCGAATCTTGAGTTTTGACCATGCGAGCCAAGAGGTTGACTTTTGTTGACTATTTAAAAAATAATCAAAATTGAACCTTTTTCATTAATGGGTAGTTTCTAATGCTTATTTTGAATATTTTGATCGATAATTGGTTAGATTTGATTGGTTTGGAGGCTTATTCAAAAGAAAAAGCCGTGGTTGAGCATTGATTTATTTGCGGAGTGAGGTAAGTTTTATGGTTAACTTTGACTTTAGGGATTAAGACTTGTTGGTCTAATTGCTACGTAAATTATGTGTGGGAACGACGTCTATTTAAGGTGGCGAGTATATATACGTTGTTATTGGGTTAAAGCATGCGAGTGGAAATTATTTTGTTGTATTATGTTATTTTCATGATCATGTTTTACTGCATCTTTAATTGTTTGTTTTTCATATCTATTGCTTATTTTGAAATTATTGAAAATTTTGAAAAGTTGAGATGAATTATCATACACTAAGATTGAAGTGAAATAGCTTTCTACCTTGTTTTGCCTTTTGGATTGATGTTGTTGCTTAGTGAGAAAGAGTGAAAAGCACGAAGGGTGTTTCCGTGCTTTATTTGCATACAATATTATTTATTGAGCTATTGTGAGGATTAAAGTACGAAGGATGATGCTGTGCCATTTCATTTACGATATTACATGGTGAGGACGAGAGTAAAAGCATGAAGTGTGATGTCGTGTCGTTATTGATTTTTTTGTTTTACTTGGATTCCGGATTAAAGATTTAATTAGTTGTATTATTATTGTTTCTTTTCGGAAAAAGGTTATTATTCGGTGATTTTGTACTTGCCGTTCTTTTTGTACTTCCCTTTCTACATGTCCTCTTCCAGTTAATATTTTAATTGTATTCCTTGTTATTCTTTTGCTTTATATATATATATATATATATATATATATATGCATACTTGTACAGGATTTACGTAGGTATCTTATCATAGCCTAACTCTACGAGGTGAACTAATATAAACACTGTGAAAATACGCAAGCATGCGTTAATAGATTAGTCTTCAGGAAAACGTCTCTCGAATATTCTCCTACCTTTATAGAATCACTGAATTAAACAAAACAAAATAATGAAAAGATAATCACAAAAATATTCCTCTTTCGATTAAATAAACCGGTGAATAAAGTTGCAACAATTCAAAACTCCATACACGAATTCAAGCAAGAATTAGAGTTAAAATCCATAAATATTTATCAAAACACCATATTCGTCAAACCCTAAGGTAAACTACTTCATAATCATGGAGGAAGTCATCACAATTATAATTAAAGAGTAATAAAGCATCAATCTAACGTTACAATCCCAACTCCCGTATTGAATTGAAGAAAGATGATGAAATCTTGTGTATTGTAGCCTCCAATGCTCTCCCAAAGCTTCCAAGGTCAAAAGTCCTCTAAAATTTGTATTTTTAATGTATTTATACCATGTAGGAACAGGCCCAGATGAAACTATCCTTTCCAAGCCGAAGTGGGAAAAGTTGGGCGAGAAAATACACTATCGCGGCGCACCATGCGCGCATTAGTGGGAAAGTTCAGAGGCCTATTTTTTTCACTCTGCATGAATTTTGCACTAGCGCCCCGCGCCCCGCTACGCATGGTGCGGTCGGTAGTGCATTTTTCTCAGAGTAATTCTTTTTCTCGCTTTTCGACATCCAGGCTTGGTCCTCGATTCTTGAACGCGATCCTGGTTTAATTTCTTGGGCTTTTACTCAGACCTCAAAGCTCCACATTGCTCGATTTAGTTCCAAATTATCTTTTTAACTCAAAATCACTTCCTGTAAGGCATATACACTAACATTTAAGCTCAAATACAAGTAAAATACAGTAATTGGAGTGCAAACTATGACTAAAACATGGGATTCTAGCCTAGCATCACACCCCCGACCTTCAAATGGGTCCGCATCTACTTATTTCTATAACTCACAAATGTTTTGTTCTTGTGGGAAGTTCGAGTTAATTATTGATATTCGAATTTCAGCGTCTTTGTTAAATTCGGGAGGAATTTTATAGCTTAAATATTTTAAGGAAAGTGATTACACTTTCGAAGCGAGATTATCATCCCATTAGTTTCTAATAGAATGCAGCCTTACTTATTTCCATAACTCATAATAATTCTTTTCTGGTGGGAAATTCATATTCATTTTTGATATTCGAATTTCAGAATTTCACAGCTTAAAATTTTTAAGGTTAGTGATTACACTCTCATTATTTTCTACCAGAATGCAGCCTAATATTTTCACCCTCGTATCATCAAGGATAAAACTTCCTGTGAAATCGCTTCTACGGTTCGAAAGCATTTGTAAATTATGGCGTTCTATAATTAAAGACGACCAATTCAGGAAGCATCACAATGCCGGATGCAAAGATGACAGATTGTCAAAAGTTGTTTTCTGGCTTTTAGTGGACACAAGGTGGACAAATACTACTATTACTACTACACCATAGACGCACCACTTCAACATGATTCAATTGTCTCTCTTCTTGAACCTCTAGTTGATCTCAATCAATTGTGATTGATCAGTAGCATATGTTATTGTTCATCTAAAGGTATGTTTCTTTTAATTTACCTTGATGACACAATATCACAATCAGGCATTCTCCGGCACCCGGCCATTAGAGGATAAGAATAACCCTAGTCCGATCCTTAAAAAGAGTGACAGGACACGGTTCCCGGCACCGGCCATTAGTGAAAGAAAGAGCACTATAAGACTTTTGCGTAGGCTTTTGTCTTTATAAACTAACCAGATCGGGTCGGATTGGTTGTATGAGTAAGTTTCTATACTTTGTTTGGGTGTTAATTATTTTATATGGTCCAAAAATCCATGTGAACTACCAAGTAAGCAATTTTCACCAAAAAATAATAAATCTGATTGAGTGATCCTCAGAGTGTCATACAGATATATAAACTTTCTTGTTACAAATGAAAGAAAAGTGACTCGGTTCCATAATTGCACATAGTTTAGTGACCATCTAAGTAATGGACTCGGTGATTTTGATGAAATATTTTCCATGAAGGTTAACTCGTGGAAATCGATCAGTCAGATTACCAAATTGTTTGGACGGGGTGTTATTATATAGCAGATAGAATTGTTTATATAAGAGCGATGATGTCACGACCCAAAATCCACTAGTCGTGATGTCACCTAACTCAACCCGCTAGATAAGCCAATTAACCACTAACGAGTTCCAATAATAATTAATAAAGCAATTAAGTAAAGAAATATCTGAATCTTACACATTCCCCAAGAACTAGTAGTACAAATCATGAGCTTCTAAGAATAGAGTTTACAAAGCGGAAATGAAATAAATACATAGTCTGTTTAAAAAATACATAAGAAGAATTTTATAGATCTAAAGCTACCACGAACAAGAGGCAATTACAACCAGGACGTAGGTACATCTTCAATCCAGCTCCCATTGAACACAGCAACATCAACAACTAACATCTGCACGCACGGTACAGAAGTGTAGTATGAGTACAATTGACTCCATGTACTCAATAAGTAGCAAACCTAACCTTAGGTTGAAAGTAGTGACGAGCTAATAAAAAGGTCTGGTCCAACACCAATATTCCACAACAATTCATAACAGTATAGTACACGTAACAAAAGAGTATCTCAGAAATAAAAGGCTCAGTCCATTCACAGTTCCAGAAAAATAGGCATTTCTTTTCAAGTATCTCAGTGCAATTCCAAATCTTTTACCGAAAAAGTCAAAATACGAGTAAGTTTGAAAACTATGATTTTCTCCAAAACTCATTTCAACAAATAGTAAGATGTTTCATTTTCAGGTAGCATAAGGAAAGTACTTCTCTATGCCTACATGTCAAGATACAGGTAAAATCATAAATGTTCCCAAAACCGGGTAGCGGAAGGAAATGCACCTCTATGCATGTATCTCAAGTATGCATGTCAAATGCAATGTATCTCGATGATGAGCTCATGTACTCACACTCTCAGAGTACTCAATGTCACTGTCTCGCATCCTCTCTTACTATGTTAAATGCTCAGCACACTCAATCACTCAACGTTGTACAATACCCGCTGCGGCGTACAACCCGATCCATATATATATATATAGTAGACTGCGCTCACTGGGGGTGTGCAGACTCTGGAGGGGCTCCTTCATCCCAAGTTCCAATATTATTGCGGCGTGCAACCCGATCCAATAATATATATATATATATAGCCCGAAGGCTTGTTGTGGCGTGCAGCCCGATCCATATAAAATATAATCAATATCATATACTGCGGCATGAAGCCCTATTCAAAAATGTCACTCTCACTCAGGACCTCGGCCTCACTCAGTCATCAATCTCTCCAGTCTCACTCACGGGCTTACAATGCCATGAAGCTAGCCCGACAATAATGATACGATATGTCAATAAACAACAACTGAGACTGAGCTATGATATGAATGCATGAATATGACTGAGTACAATATATCAATGAAATCAGTGAGATGACAGCAAGAAACGACCCTTATGGGTCCTAACAATATCAGCATAAAGCCTAAATATGATATTTAGCATGATTAATAGCTTAACTACTTGATCACAAATTGAAAACACGGATATCAACAAAGTAGGACCACTATATAGTGCCATGGGAACAACAAAGTCTCAATTCACATGGTGCACGCCCACACGTCCGTCACCTAGCATGTGCGTCACCTCAATACAAATCACATAACATGTATTTTGGGGTTTCATACCATCAACACTAAGATTAGAAGAGTTATTTACCTCGAACAAGCCAATTCCAACACCGAGCAAGCCAAGCGATGCTTCACAATGCCATCTCGCGCGTTCCGACCTCCGAACGGCTCGAAACTAACCAAAAACACTCAAGTACATCAAACNATTCCCATTATCCAGGAGGGTCCTGAGA
>AWOL01S0082125.1:0-11958 GCA_000715115.1 Nicotiana otophora | reverse complement strand
AACATTGACTGTCTGAAAATACTGAAAGACTATAAAGTAATGGTAATTCCCCGAAAGAACTGGAGCTCACCAAATAGCTGGTACGAGGATCATAGCACTCTGAATCGTCAACCTGTAAATTATTTTCTGCATCGTGAGATGCAGGCCCTAGGCAAAAGGGGCGTCAGTACATTTGAATTACACTGGTAAGTAAATCATTTGAAAGAAAGAACTGTAAATACTGAAATTAAAACTGAGATGATAATTGAGAACAAGTAACTGATAACAGAAATGATAATTGCTGAAATTGAAACTGAAATGATAACTGAACAAAGGAAGTAAGGATATGAAATCTCCCTCTTCTGAACGATGAACCACCTATTTATATTGAACAAACTACGGCCTCGGGCCCAAGCATATGTTTACATAACTATGGTCTCAGGCCCAAAAATCCATAAAGCATAAACTACGGCCTCAAACCCAAACAGACATAAAGCATAAACTACGGCCTCAGGCCCAAACATACATAAAGCATAAACTACGACCTCAGGCCCAAATACAAGTGTACAACATTCAGGAATTTAAATTTAGGAACTGAGAATCATAGTGCAATAAGTGATGCTAAAATACTGAATCATACTTAGTTACACGATACTGGAATGCTGAATACGACTAGATTGAGAAATGTATTCATGAACTGATATGCATTATCTCCGAATATCAACTCTAGCGAGGAAACTACTTCATAAAGGTAGGGTCTTGATAGATAGGATTTATTGTAAGGGCCAAACGGTCAAAACGAACCATGCCCATGCAGATTGCTCGAGCCCTGTCATAACATATGTACGTATATATGACTATTTTGATAGAGAATAAGGAGGAGTACTTTCCTTGCAATCATCTTATGTTTGATAATTTTTCCTCTTTATAAACCTTAGAGAGCTTCATACTTCCGAAAATAACAAGCCCAAGGGCAATACATAACGGGAATGCAAGCGACCACTCCCTCACTCGGGGACTGCTGTCCAACTCGGGGGCTCGGGGGAAAAAGTCCTAATAGGCAACTCCTCAGTTTCTAAAGGCCTTGGCCACCCCACTCAGGGACTATTATATCGGTCAAGACCGGATAAATCGGGAAACAACAAGCCTAATGAGCAGCTCCCGAACTAAAAGGCTACGGCCAAATTAACATGCCTCCGAGACGTCCGAAATCCGTAACAAAAACTAGGCCTTCGAAAAAGACAAATATTCACAACCGGTTCTAAAGGCAACCCTCGACAAACTATAATTTGAGCTACTTCTGGAGAAAGTTCCCGGTAACAATGAACCTCCGAGATGCCTCAAAACAAAATAACTGACTTGGGCACTATTCATAATCTTACTAGTATAGGAAACCGGATGGAAAACTTTGTTAATATGTGGATTCAAAACAGCCCCAACCGCTACATCACTTGCATCACACGTTAGTTCAAAAGGCAAACTCCAATTTGGAGCAGTAATGATAGGAGTAGTTGTCAACTTGAGCTTCAATAGTTCAAAAGCCCTCATACAATCATCATTGAAATGGAACTTGGCATCCTTCTCAAGGAGCTTGCACAAACCAAAAGGCATCCTCTTAAAAGCAAAAGTACCATAGGGACATGTAAAGGTTGTTTACTCTTGATCTTCCGGAGCAATTCGAATTTGGCTGTAGCCCGAGTACCCATCAAGAAAACAATAGAAAGCTCGGCTGGCCAATCTATCTGGCATTTGGTCTAAGAAAGGAAGTGGAAAGTGATCCTTCCTTGTAATGTTTTTGAGCTTACGACCATACAAACCCTCCAACCGGCCACCGTTCTTATAGGAAGGAACTCATTCTTATCATTGGTAACATCGTTCGTGCCCCTTCTTTGGGACACACTGAACCGAAGAGGTCCATGAAGTATCGGAGATGGGGTAGACAACCCCGGCATCTAACCACTTGATAATCGCTTTCTTAACAACTTCTTGCAAAGCCTCATTGAGTCTTCTTGGATATTCAATGGACGGTTTAGCACCATCCTCCAACTTGATCTAATGCATGCAAAAGTCGTGGCTTATACCATTAATATCTGCCAAAGTCCACCTAATACCCTTCTTCCTCTTTTGCAATGCTGCCAATGTGGAAGCAACCTACACGTTAGTCAAACAAGAGGAAAGAATAACCGGTAGTGCATAGTTGTACGGGCCCATCCCTTGGAATGAATTCATACATTACATGAAACCATACATTTCGTCGTCATCAAAGTTGAGCAAAACGGCTTCCAGCATATCACAAACGTTGATTGTAGCAGTTGTATAATGAATAATAATATCGTCCACCAAATCCACAAAAGAACACACCTCGTTGCTATTTAGTTGCCGCATAGACTTACACACATGGAATACTAGTCGCTCATCAGCAACTCTGTTACGCCCCAAACCTGGGCCTTAACGAAACATGACACCTGGTGCCTGACTACATGTGACCGTGCGAACTAACTGCTGGCTGAATCAACTTGTGATAACATAACATACTGAATGCGGAAGAAAAACTAACACATGTTGATATACTGAAAGTCTTAATTATATAAACCAAAAAGCGAAAAGACTAATATGAGTCTAAAACATATCAGTAACTAACATTGCTCAACATGAAAAGCCTACGACTCTATCTAACTGAATCTAATATATGAAGCCACTAATGAAGTACTAAAAACATTGATTGTCTGAAAATACTGAAAGACTATAAAGTAATGGTAATTCCCCTAAAAGAACCGGGGCTCACTAAATAGCTGGTACGAGGATCCTAGCACTCTGAATCGTCAACCTGTAAATTATTTTCTGCATCGTGAGATACAGGCCCTAGGCAAAAGGGACGTCAGTACATTTGAATTACACTGGTAAGTAAATCATTTGAAAGAAAGAACTGTAAATACTGAAATTAAAACTTAGATGATAATTGAGAACTGATAACAGAAATGATAATTGCTGAAACTGAAACTGAAATGATAACTGATAACTGATAACTGAACAAAGGAAGTAAGGATATGAATACTCCCTCTTCTGAACGATGAACCACCTGTTTATATTGAATAAACTACGGCCTCGGGCCCAAGCATATGTTTACATAACTATGGCCTCAGGCCCAAAAATCCATAAAGCATAAACTACGGCCTCAAACCCAAACAGACATAAAGCATAAACTAAGGCCTCAGGCCCAAACATGCATAAAGCATAAACTACGACCTCAGGCCCAAATACAAGTGTTCAACATTCAGGAATTTAAATTTAGGAACTAAGAATCATATTGCAATAAGTGATGCTAAAATACTGAATCATACTTAGTTACACGATACTGGAATGCTGAATAGGACTAGATTGAGAAATGTATTCATGAACTGATATGCATTATCTCCGAATATCAACTCTAGCGATGAAACTACTTCATAAAGGTAGGGTCTCGATAGATAGGATTTATTGTAAGGTCCAAACGGTCAAAACGAACCGTGCCCATGCAGATTGCTCGAGCCTTTGATAGAGAATAAGGAGAAGTACTTTCCTTGCAATCATCTTATGTTTGATAATTTTTCCTCTGTATATCCCGTAAAGAGCTTCGTACTTCCGAAAATAACAAGCCCAAGGGCAATACATAACGGGAATGCAAACGACCACTCCCTCACTCGGGGACTGCTGTCCAACTCGGGGGCTCGGGGCTAAAAGACCTAATAGGCAACTCCTCAGTTTCTAAAGGCCATGGCCACCCCACTCAGGGACTATTATATCGGGCAAGACCGGATAACTCGGGAAACAACAAGCCTAATGAGCAGCTCCCGAACTAAAAGGCTACGGCCAAATTAACATGCCTCCGAGACGTCCGAAATCCGTAACAAAAACTAGGCCTTCGAAAAAGACAAATATTCACAACCGGTTCTAAAGGCAACCCTCGACAAACTATAATTTGAGCTACTTCTGGAGAAAGTTCCCGGTAACAATGAACCTCCGAGATGCCTCAAAACAAAATAACTGACTTGGGCACTATTCATAATCTTACTAGTATAGGAAACCGGATGGAAAACTTTGTTAATATGTGGATTCAAAACAGCCCCAACCGCTACATCACTTGCATCACACGTTAGTTCAAAAGGCAAACTCCAATTTGGAGCAGTAATGATAGGAGTAGTTGTCAACTTGAGCTTCAATAGTTCAAAAGCCCTCATACAATCATCATTGAAATGGAACTTGGCATCCTTCTCAAGGAGCTTGCACAAACCAAAAGGCATCCTCTTGAAAGCAAAAGTACCATAGGGACATGTAAAGGTTATTTACTCTTAATCTTCCGGAGCAATTCGAATTTGGCTGTAGCCCGAGTACCCATCAAGAAAACAATAGAAAGCTCGGCTGGCCAATCTATCTGGCATTTTGTCTAAGAAAGGAAGTGGAAAGTGATCCTTCCTTATAATGTTTTTGAGCTTACGACCTTACAAACCCTCCAACCGGCCACCGTTCTCGTAGGAATGAACTCATTCTTATCATTGGTTCTATCTTTCGTGCCCCTTCTTTGGGACACACTGAACCGGAGAGGTCCATGAAGTATCGGAGATGGGGTAGACAACCCCGGCATCTAACCACTTGATAATCGCTTTCTTGACAATTTCTTGCATAGCCTCATTGAGTCTTCTTGGATATTCAATAGACGGTTTAGCACCATCCTCCAACTTGATCTAATGCGTGCAAAAGTCGTGGCTTATACCCTTAATATCCGCCAAAGTCCACCTAATAGGCTTATTCCTCTTTTGCAACGCTGCCAATGTGGAAGCAACCTACGCGTTAGTCAAACAAGAGGAAAGAATAACCGGTAGTGCATAGTTGTACGGGCCCATTCCTTGGAATGAATGCATACATTACATCAAACCAGACATTTTGTCCTCATCAAAGTTGAGCAAAGCGGCTTCCAACATATCACAAACGTTGATTGTAGCAGTTGTATAATTAATAATAATATCGGCCACCAAATCCACAAAAGAACACACCTCATTGCTATTTAGTTGCCACATAGACTTACACACATGGAATACTACTTGCTCATCAGCAACCCTATCACGCCCCGAACCTGGGCCTTGACGTAACATGACACCCGGTGCCTGACTACATGTGACCGTGCGAACCAACTGCTGGCTGAATCAACTTGTGATAACATAACATACTGAATGCGGAAGAAAAACTTACACATGTTGATATACTGAAAGTCTTAATTATATAAACCAAAAAGCGAAAAGAGTAATATGAGTCTAAAACATATCTGTAACCAACATTGCTCAACATGAAAAGCCTACGACTCTATCTAACTGAATCTAATATATGAAGCCTCTAATGAAGTACTAAAAACATTGACTGTCTGAAAATACTGAAAGACTATAAAGTAATGGTAATTCCCCGAAAGAACTGGGGCTCACCAAATAGCTGGTACGAGGATCCTAGCACTCTAAATCGTCAACCTGTAAATTATTTTCTGCATCGTGAGATGCAGGCGCTAGGCAAAAGGGACGTCAGTACATTTGAATTACACTGGTAAGTAAATCATTTGAAAGAAAGAACTGTAAATACTGAAATTAAAACTGAGATGATAATTGAGAACTGATAACAGAAATGATAATTGCTGAAACTGAAACTGAAATGATAACTGATAACTGATAATTGAACAAAGGAAGTAAGGATATGAATACTCCCTCTTCTGAACGATGAACCACCTGTTTATCTGAATAAACTACGGCCTCGGGCCCAAGCATATGTTTACATACCTATGGCCTCAGGCCCAAAAATCCATAAAGAATAAACTACGGCCTCAAGCCCAAACAGACATAAAGAATAAACTACGGCCTCAGGCCCAAACATACATAAAGCATAAACTACGACCTCATGCCCAAATACAAGTGTTCAACATTCAGGAATTTAAATTTAATAACTGAGAATCATAGTGAAATAAGTGATGCTAAAATACTGAATCATACTTAGTTACACGATACTGGAATGCTGAATAGGACTAGATTGAGAAATGTATTCATGAACTGATATGCATTATCTCCGAATATCAACTATAGCGAGGAAACTACTTCATAAAGGTAGGGTCTCGATAGATAGGATTTATTGTAAGGGCCAAACGGTAAAAACAAACCGTACCCATGCAGATTGCTCGAGCACTGTCATAAAACATGTACGTATGTATGACTATTTTGATAGAGAATAAAGAGAAGTACTTTCCTTGCAATCATCTTATGTTCGAAATTTTTTCCTCTTTATATCCCTTAGAGAGCTTCGTACTTCCGAAAATAACGAGCCCAAGGGGAATACATAATGNCAGGCCCTAGGCAAAAGGGACGTCAGTACATTTGAATTACACTGGTAAGTAAATCATTTGAAAGAAAGAACTGTAAATACTGAAATTAAAACTGAGATGATAATTGAGAACTGATAACTGATATCAAAAATGATACTTGCTGAAACTGAAACTGAAATGATAACTGATAACTGATAACTGAACAAAGGAAGTAAGGATATGAATACTCCCTCTGCTGAACGATGAACCATCTGTTTATATTGAATAAACTACGGCCTCAGGCCCAAAAATCCATAAAGCATAAACTACGGCCTCAGGCCCAAAAATCCATAAAGCATAAACTACGGCCTCAGGCCCAAAAATCCATAAAGCATAAACTACGGCCTCAGGCCCAAAAATCCATAAAGCATAAACTACGGCCTCAGGCCCAAAAATCCATAAAGCATAAACTACGGCCTCAGGCCCAAAAATCCATAAAGCATAAACTACGGCCTCAGGCCCAAAAATCCATAAAGCATAAACTACGGCCTCAGGCCCAAAAATCCATAAAGCATAAACTACGGCCTCAGGCCCAAAAATCCATAAAGCATAAACTACGGCCTCAGGCCCAAAAATCCATAAAGCATAAACTACGGCCTCAGGCCCAAAAATCCATAAAGCATAAACTACGGCCTCAGGCCCAAAAATCCATAAAGCATAAACTACGGCCTCAGGCCCAAAAATCCATAAAGCATAAACTACGGCCTCAGGCCCAAAAATCCATAAAGCATAAACTACGGCCTCAGGCCCAAAAATCCATAAAGCATAAACTACGGCCTCAGGCCCAAAAATCCATAAAGCATAAACTACGGCCTCAGGCCCAAAAATCCATAAAGCATAAACTACGGCCTCAGGCCCAAAAATCCATAAAGCATAAACTACGGCCTCAGGCCCAAAAATCCATAAAGCATAAACTACGGCCTCAGGCCCAAAAATCCATAAAGCATAAACTACGGCCTCAGGCCCAAAAATCCATAAAGCATAAACTACGGCCTCAGGCCCAAAAATCCATAAAGCATAAACTACGGCCTCAGGCCCAAAAATCCATAAAGCATAAACTACGGCCTCAGGCCCAAAAATCCATAAAGCATAAACTACGGCCTCAGGCCCAAAAATCCATAAAGCATAAACTACGGCCTCAGGCCCAAAAATCCATAAAGCATAAACTACGGCCTCAGGCCCAAAAATCCATAAAGCATAAACTACGGCCTCAGGCCCAAAAATCCATAAAGCATAAACTACGGCCTCAGGCCCAAAAATCCATAAAGCATAAACTACGGCCTCAGGCCCAAAAATCCATAAAGCATAAACTACGGCCTCAGGCCCAAAAATCCATAAAGCATAAACTACGGCCTCAGGCCCAAAAATCCATAAAGCATAAACTACGGCCTCAGGCCCAAAAATCCATAAAGCATAAACTACGGCCTCAAACCCAAACAGACATAAAGCATAAACTACGGCCTCAGGCCCAAACATACATAAAGCATACACTACAACCTCAGGCCCAAATACAAGTGTTCAACATTCAGGAACGTAAATTTAGGAACTGAGAATCATAGTGCAATAAGTGATGCTAAAATACTGAATCATACTTAGTTACACGATACTGGAATGCTGAATAGGACTAGATTGAGAAATGTATTCATGAACTGATATGCATTATCTCCGAATATCAACTCTAGCGAGGACACTACTTCATAAAGGTAGGATCTCGATAGATAGGATTTATTGTAAGGGCCAAACGGTCAAAACAACCGTGCCCATGCAGATTGCTCGAGCCCTGTCATAAAATATATACGTATGTATGACTATTTTGATAGAGAATAAGGAGAAGTACTTTCCTTGCAATCATCTTATGTTTGATAATTTTTCCTCTTTATATCCTTTAGAGAGCTTCGTACTTCCAAAAATAACAGGACCAAGGGCAATACATAACGGGAATGCAAACGACCACTCCCTCACTCGGGGACTGCTGTCCAACTCGGGGGCTCAGGGGAAAAAGACCTAGTAGGCAACTCCTCAGTTTCTAAAGGCCATGGCCACCCAACTCAGGGACTATTATATCGGGCAAGACCGGATAACTCGGGAAAAGACAAGCCTAATGAGCAGCTCCCGAACTAAAAGGCTAACATGCCTCCGAGACGTCCGAAATCCGTAACAAAACCTAGGCCTTCGAAAAAGACAAATTTTCACAACCGGTTCTAAAGGCAACCCTCGGCAAACTATAATTTGAGCTACTTCTGGAGAAAGTTCCCGGTAACAATGAACCTCCGAGATCCTCAAAACAAAATAATGTAAAGGCACGGTTTGTCTAAACTTACACAACCTAAGTTATTTTATGCTAAGGCATTCCGACCTTTGTGAATATAAGTAATAAAGCAAAGGAAATATTTGAGAGCCAAAAGGGTAAGAAAGACTTATATACATAATAATTCTTTTTTACAAAGGCCAGAATGGCCTAGTACAAACATTTACAATAGTCAAAATGACCTCAAAAAGATGAAAAAGAAAGAAAAACAATATAAAGGCCTAAGTGGCCTGGTCTTCATCAGAGGTAGCATCTCCATCCTCGGGATCTTCCCTGTCATCGGACTCGCTTAAGCTCTCGATTTTTTCCTCAGAAAAGGCTAGCTTCTGGGCCCTGGCTTCCTCTGCTTTGGCATTCTCGATTTCGGCCAGGACATCGAAGCCTTGAGCTTGAACTCCCTCGAGGGCTTCCCTTCAAGCCTGCCATCTTGCATGATCCACCGTACTTTTGGCCTTTGCCTGGATGGCCTCGACATCGACCTTGAACTTGGCCACTTTAGCATCGGCTTTGGTGTTGGCCATGGCTACCTCAGATCTGTCCACTTCGAGTTCATTGGCCAAGTTTGCCTGATCAAAAATAGCCAAGTCCAATTGATATTGAAGCTTCTCGAGTTTCTTGACCTATACCGAGGCCTTCTCTTTTGTAGCTTAGAGCTGGGTCTCGGCCGACTCCAGTAGTTCTTGGACAGTTTTATTTTTCGAGGCTAAGATGTCCATATTCTTCTTCAATTCTTTAGCCTCAACTTGTATCATATCTACATGTATCTTGAGCTGCCCGATTTGTTCAACCCTCTGTCGGACCTGCAGGATCGGATCATTAGTTACTATCATTAATTCATCTTCACTATCGTGAAGCACTCAAAATACCTGCTCGGCCATCTCTACATGCTCATTCTGAGCCTCTTCTAAATCGGCCAAGAGCTTCTCACTCAGAAGCTTGTAAGTATCCCCCGTCTCGGTGAGTTCCCGGATCTCAGCCTCGTGCTCTTCCAAAATTTCAAAGAAAGCCTCATGATGCAACACCGAAGCCTACAAGCCTGAAGAGAGATATTAGAATTATTTACAACTTCAAGTTTAAAATAAATAATGAAGTGAACCGTGAACTTACCCAATTCAAAGCATGTTGGGCCTCGTTAAATAGGCAAGGCGCCTCCACCGCATTCATCACAGCCTGGTCTTCCTTGGTCACCAAGCATCTGAGGTAGCTAGCAACCCCCACAGGGGTAGAGAAAACATGGGCATCCTCGGGGAGAGAAAAAGTTATCGATCGTCGGTGGTCGAGGTTAACACCTGGGGCAGGGAATAGATCCACCAGTTTTAGGCTCGATGAAGACCTAGTAGCGCCCGATGACGATACCTTATTTGGCTGCGGTAAGTCTCCCAAACCGATAGAACCTTTCGAAGCTATAGATTTGATGCCATCAAAAAAGTTATTGAAAGGATCAGCTACTCCTTGCGCCCGTTTGACAAGTTTACCCTTCAACGCCTGAACCTCGTTAATCATAGAATCTGTAAATGAGGGCCACCCAGAACTGTCAATCACCCCAGGCACCTCTTTGGGTACATTGTCTTCTAACTGGGACATACCAATCGCACTTTANCTGGGACATACCAATCACACTTTCTTTTTCGACCTCACTGGCTCGGGCCAAATCGGTCTCGACCCTCTCGGGGACTTCAACCATTGTCTCTACTATGGCCTCCATGGCTCGAGGCATCTCAGAGCCGTATCTTACTCAGGCCACCAGCTTAAAATATTCTTCTTTCTCGGACTCGTCCCTCAACCGATTGAGTGAGTCCGATGAGAGTTCTCAGGCCCCAGCTTTTTTGGGCTTATGCACCAGCCACTTCCTCGGTCTTTTCTTTTCGGAGTCGAAGGGAATCGAGGCTTTTCTTTTCCCCTATTCTTTAACTAGTATTGGAGTAGAGGGATTTGCGTGTATATCATCATCAGCTGATGGAGGCCTCATCTCGACGTCCTTTGGTAAACATGCAAAAACAAAACATAACAAATTAGGGACCGATGATAAAAAGAAATGATATCAGATGTATCTAGGAAAAGCTCTTACCATGATTGTGGGCCTTCCGCCGACCTTTCGATAATTCCATCCATGCGCGCTCGGAATATGGCCTGTATGACACTAGTCCCTCCACCCCTTCCTTAAGTTTAGGAACTGTGTCTGACATCTTGGCCACAACTGCGACACCAAAAAAATCAATGAAGAAAAATATAAGAAGGAAAATAACGAGATTTAACCTTCGAAGCGAAACACCACTTATGTTTCATGTTCCATTTCTCAGGAAATGGCATGTCTTTGGCAGGGATTACGTCTAAAGTCTTTACTCGAACAAATCGACTTATCCAACCTCGGTCACGAACTTCATCTATGCTCGAGAACTGAGCCTTACTAGCCCAGCGAGCAAGCTTGATCAGCACCCCTCGATAGAGTCAGGGACTATAGAGGCGCATAAGGTGGTCGAGGGTAAAGGGACATCCCTCGATTTTGCTTACAAAAAGTCGAAGAAGAATCACTATTCTCAAGAAGGAGGGGTGGATCTGGCCAAGGGTCACATCTTACCTCTTGCAAAAGGGAATGTTGATAGGGTCTAAGTGACCCAACCTGAAGGGATAAGTGTAAACACTTAGAAAACCCTCCACATGGGTAGTGATCAATTCCTCGGGCGAAAGAACCACCACATGCTTATTGACCCAGTTGCAGTCCTCTTTAACCTTGGTGAGGAGATCCTCGGTGATTGAGCATATGTATCTCGAGACCAGCTCACATCGGCCCGGTACCAACGAGGTCTTTTCAATCTTAAAATCGGTAACAGTGGGGCACCTTGCCAAAATAAATTCCTCAGTGAGGCTCCGCTGTACCCCCGCCACCAGTAGGTCGTGATGAATAAGCTGCCTCCTTTTGGAATACGGTCTTAGAAGTTTCCTCCATTGAAGAACTTGAGGAAAGAGAATTAAGATGGTATGCGGTTTGATGAAAGTTTAAGAAATTTGGGTGCAAGAGTTGCAAAGCAAAGGGATTTTTTAAGGAAAAAAAAGAATAGGTGGAGCTTTGAGCGTAAATTTTGAATGAAGAAGTACTAGATACTTATAGATTGATGGTTACGGTTCAGAAATGGTAGTGGCCGAGCTGCGACTGGTAGGCATTCAATTCCTTGATAACTGGATCGATGGGACATTTTGATATCCATTTTATTGCTTACGTTATAGTCGGGTTTGCCGCTTACGTCATGGCCCATCGAGATAGGATTAGGAAATTCATTACGTTTCTTGTCATTTTCTC
>AWOL01S0082123.1:0-11770 GCA_000715115.1 Nicotiana otophora | reverse complement strand
TACATTATTTATGAAAACTACATTTAAGCATGTATCAAGATAGATAAATATTTTAGGGCTATTCGATCGATATTATACTTCTATTAAAAGTCAAGTGATCCTAAGAAAATGCTACTCGGTCGACGTACCAAATTTTAAAAGACAATATCAGATCATTGGCTTCAAAAGTCATGACTAGGTCAAATTTCTCATTTTTGTTCTTAGCTTTGGTAAAAACCATTATTTAAAAGAGAAGCCATTGAAAGTTTCTATGAAGAAAGTAGTGAAGCTTTTGAAAAACCAAAAACTTTTTGTTTGTTAAGGTGTTGCATTTTAATAAGGTCCTTGTATAGGGTAAAATCGATTCGTATTAAATACTGGAATAATATAGCGACTCGTGGAACTGGAGACAGATGGAAAGTGCAAGTAAAAACCAAGACAGGGGACAGCAACTTCGGTTGGCACCGGGAAGACCTCGAGGGAAATATTACTAATGAAGGCAAAACTAATCTTTGCCACTCGATGATATTCAATGAAGAATATTCTACAGTATTAAATACACACTCCGTTATAGAGAATTTTGGCATTCATAGCATGTCGTTACACATTCATCAATGGCCTCCATAATTATCATTTAAGAGGGGCTTGATCCTATGAACTTGTTCCCTAGGTGCAGCTATAAATAGTGACTTCAACAACCATTGTAAAAAGACATGAATTTTCTGACAAACTTATGCTACATATTATTCTAAGCTCAATAATACTCTATTTCCAATCTATTGATATTTTTATTACTGCCTTCGGAAGATCTGCTTCAACCAAGCTATTTGCTGTCTTATGTCGATTTCAACGCTAAGTCTTGCACTTTATTTAATTTATTTATCACTTTGGGGTCAAATAGATTCTCTTGTTTATAAACCACGTTAGAAATTCAACTGTATCGTTTTATAGTGAACAGTTTGGCGCCTACCATGAGGATTAGACAATTGCGTAATTTAGCCGATCCTTGCATCTATTGCTAATCTGTTTAATTCTTTGTTTCTTAGTGAAAACTCGCAAAACATTACAGATAACGATGTCAACATCGCACACAACATTGAGGCCCAAGAAAATCAGTCTCAACAAGAAGATTCGACCAGTGATACTCGAAATGAGGAGGATGTAGCCACGCCGGTCCATGGCGGGCAATATCCATGACATGTTCGGGAGGCAACTTCTGATTACACTGAAGATGAGCACATTCCGAAAATGGTGAGAACCCTGAGGGAACAACAAAAGGCTATTATGGTCTATCTCTCGCGACAAGATCATGCCATAACAGAGTTGAGGCAAGTGTTGTTAGGTGCTTCCAACAACGTGAAGGGAAGAAGAGGTCCAGTTCCTCCCGGTACTCCAGCAACCAAAGGGCGCAAAGGGTTGATAACAACACCCCGAGGGGTGAGGTCGGTTTCGACGGGGCCGGGGGTAACGACAGCGCATCTGGTAACAATAACAGCAATTATCCCATTAAAACTGAACTCATGCGATTCATGAGGAAAACAAATGCCCGAGTGGATCAAATCCCTAGCGCACCGCCAATGTTTAATGGAGCGGACTCAAAGAAATATACCCAGTTGCCGTTCAAGCCGAGCGCGGCACCGGAGTTAATCCCGAAGCTGTTCAAAATGCTAGACATGCCAAAATATGATGGGACTTCAAATACTCAGGAGCACATCACCTACACAAGGGAAGTGAAAGGAAAAGACTTAGCTCCGCACGAGAGTGAGTCAGTATTGCTGAAGAAGTTTGGGGAGACCCTCACGAAAGGAGCCCTAACATGGTACTCACTTCTACCCGAGGACTCAACACATTCCTTTGAGATGCTCGCATATTCTTTTATCAAGGCCCAAGCCAGGGCCAGGAGAGTACAAACTCGAAAGGCCGACATATTCAGAATTGCGGAAGGAGAGTCTGAATTGCTGTAAGAGTTCGTGACCAGATTTAAGAAGGAAATGATGTTGCTACCAGCCGTGCAATATGAATGGGCAGCGGAGGCATTTACTACAGGGTTGAACCCGAGGAGCTCTGGTGCTTCCCGGAAACTAAAAGAAAGTCTACTCGAGTTCCATGCAACAACATAGGAATGTCTCCACAACCGCTATGAATCAAAGATAAGAATAGAGGATGACCAACTCGGTATTCCGGCATCAACCAAGGGTCGTGACCGAGAGAATAACAAGGAAAAGTTGAAGGATGATTTCAACACAAATCGAAGGTATTTTAAATGCTGGTTTTTGCCCTACGGAAGGGCTGAAGGACGCGATAGAGGTTTCTGATCGACAAATAGGTTCACTACAGATAGGAAAGTTGACTGTGGCTAGAATAACAGATCGCTACAGGACAAAGAGATATCGGGCTCTCGGGATTCCACCTATACTATATTGTCTAAGTATAATTTCAATGTCAGCATGGTGGAGCTGATATCGGCGATGAGGAACATTAAGGAAGCACAGTTCCCAAGGCTAATGAGATCTGATCCCCATTAGAGGGATCCTAATCTATTGGGTGAGTATCATTGGACTAAGGGCCATCGAACCGGGGACTGCCGACATCTTTGCGATGAGGTGGCAACATTGCTGAAAAGCGACCATCTCAGAGAGTTCTTAAGTGACTGAACTAATAACTACGACCACAACCGGGATAACTTGGAACCCTCGATGATAGTAGAAGATCTTCCTCGTCTAACGATCAACATGATTTTCAGAGAGAACGAGATTAATGGTGTAACCTTTTCAACAGCACAAAAGACAAATGCATCGGTGACTCATAGAAAACGACTTGGGGAAGTCGCCGAGGATGATATCACTTTCACAGAGGAGGACGCCGATGGACTCATACTACCGCACAATAATGCCCTGGTAATTTCTCTTAATATTTTAGATTTTAAAATTAAACGTATTTTGGTGGACCCAGGGAGATCAGCCAATATTATCCAATGGAGAGTGTTGGAACAAGCCAAGCTAATCGAAAGTATCATTCTGACCACAAAGCTCCTCGCCGGGTTCAACTTAGCAAGTTTGACAACCCGAGGAGAGATCCATCTACCCACAAACACTGAAGAGGTTAAGAAGACGACCATGTTTGAAGTGGTAGACAATGACTTGGGCTACAACATTATTCTTGGATGACCATGGCTACACGAGATGGAGGTTCATTAACATACCATCAACTTCTAAAATTCCCAACTCCAGAAGGAACTAAACAAATTATAGGAGATCAACCGGCGGTAAGGGAGATAAACGCGATCTCGGTTTCCAATAGTAAATGGAAGGACCACACAACATAGTAATTACAAGAGCCGGCGTCTGCTCCCAATCCAAGAGAAGTTGACAAAGGGGAAGAGTCGTCGGAATCCTATCAGGCACCAAGGTATTTCTAAGTACTAGAAGAAACGGATGCAACCAAATCCACTGCGGAATAACCCGAACAAGTCGCATTGTTGGAGAAGTTCACGAGAGGAAGTTCCACTTAGGGACATGATTAAACCTCGAGCTTAGGTCAGGATTTATAGAATTTCTTAAGTTTAATTTCTATTGTTTTGCGTAGTCGCATGAGGATATGACAAGTATCCCGCTAGATGTGGTTGTGCACAAATTAAGCCTGGATCCCAACATCCCTCCGGTAAAACAGAAAAAACTCCTTATTGTCGAAGTCAGAAATAGGTTTGTCAAAGAAGAGGTAACTCGATTGCTCAATATCAGTTCAATCTGGGAGGTAAATTATTCCGACTGGCTAGCTAAGTCTGCCACCACTTGTAGGTTGGCCTTTCCAACTAAAAGTAGTAAAGTCAACTCCATTGGAGTCCACAAGACTCGTTGGGGGAAGAATCCAATGACACTGATCAAGAAAACCCTAAGTATCCACTGACTCACCGCCACTGAACTAGGGAGGATGAAGCCTCTGAAATCTAACCACTTCTGCTCCTCATCAGTGAAAGATGGTCGAACATCGGCCTGCATCGCAACCACTGGCTACACTAGCAAGATCCTCGGTGTGTGATAACCCTGAACTAGCTGCTCTTGAGTAGGGCGGCAGGAGTTTGGACTCCTCCTTCAGCTTGTAAGGTGGCCGGTGCAATTGGTATCATGCCCGCCTGAGTCAAGCTTGTATACACACTCAAGATCAAGGCCAAAGTCTCCAGAAGACCAGATGTAGCAATAGGTAAAGTCGGTGTCTAAGTTGGTCCCATCGGCTCAACAATATCTAGAACCTGCTCTTCTACTGGAGTAGAGGGTGGCTCCATAGGTGTTGTTCCACATATAGCACGGGTGTCACCTTGACCACTACCCCTACCTAGGCCTCGGTCCGGGCCCCTACGGACCTGACTGGAGGCACTGGTGCCAGCTCGTTGGATCTGACTGAGTCTATCCTCACCATCTGTAAGAGAATAAAAAGTAAAGGTTCCAACTTCGGAATTAACAAATCTGCACGACAAAAATGCAAGAAACTGAAATTTTCCTGACAGTTCGGTAGCCTCTCGAAGATAAGTACAAACGTTTTCTTACCGATCCGCAAGACTCTACTAAACTTGATCATGACCTATAGAACCTATGAACCTAGGGCTCTGATACCAACTTCTTACAATCCAAAACCACCAACCAACTGTGATTGCGCCTAACTTACTTGTTAAGCAAGCCGAACATAACAAAAATGGAAAACAATAGCAGAATTAAAGGGAATAATATAAATTCAAAGCCAAATGATATAAATAACTGCATCTATACTTAAAATTCCCAAGAATAGGTAATATTGAATCCTGAGCTCTGAAATAAAAGTACAAGTTTGGATATACAAAATACAAATATTGTCTGAATAAAAGCAACAACAACTAAAATGGAAAGAGACATCAAAGACTGCGATCGAAATACAGCTCTACCTCGTCTCTCTACAACTCACAGCAACAATCACAACAACTCACAACTCGATCCAACACATGGATCTGCACAATTAGATACAGAGTATAGTATAAGTACAACCGACCCCATCTGCTCAGTAAATATCATAACTAATCTCAGCAAGATAATAAAGGCAAATATTATCAATGATACTCGCTAATAACCTATTCAGCTCATGAATTTCCACAAGTACACAACACTTATATCATCAAATCATAAAAATACTGATAAAGTCACCTTGGTGCACAAGAGAAGATATGCTCATAAAACAAGTATGCATCCAAGGAAAATAGTAAGTAGAGAAGAAATACAATAACCGAACCAAACACTGATAAGTTTTTGCTCATACCGCGTGTACCTCATCAAGAGAGAAACATGAGAGGGTGAAAACCGCACGGACAACTCACGTGCCATAATTAACAACTGCACGGATAACTCATGTACCATATAACAACCGCACGACAATTCACATGCCATATATATCAACCACACAGACAAATTACGTGCTATCATAGCTCAACCACACGGCCAATTCATGTGCTTTCATATCTCGGATACGCATGGACAACTCACATGCTATCATATCTCAACTACACAGACATCTCACGTTNGTGCCATAATTAACAACTGCACGGATAACTCATGTACCATATAACAACCGCACGACAATTCACATGCCATATATATCAACCACACAGACAACTCACATGCTATCATAGCTCAACCGCACGGCCAATTCACGTGCTTTCATATCTCGGATACGCATGGACAACTCACATGCTATCATATCTCTACTGCACAGACATCTCACGTGCTACCAGTCCAGTCCATATTACACAAAAAGAAGTTATATAAGATTAAATGTACATGAATAACAGATATCAATTTACATACTCATGGACTGGTATACGTGACATGCTAAGGTGTATGCATGTGCAAAATGGGCTACCATAGCTCAAATTAGGAACTTACATCACAAAAGTAGTACTTATTATGTTCAATCAGGAGATTAACCTATATGTAACATCAATCATGGTTCTAATAGCTCACAAAGGGGTACAAACATAAGAAACATAACAACATGAAGCTTAGCAATCAATTCAAGGCATATCATAGCCTAAACATTATCCCAGGCATGAATAATACCTTGGTATACGCACATGGGCTCAACCCCTCACATGTGTGCCACCTATAACACGTACCCATCACTAATAACTCAGGCAACTTGTATCTCAACCAATTTTAGGTAACATACTTGTCTCAAGCAAGCCAAACCAATACTATATAAATCCCTTCCTATGTGAATCAACCTGCATACAGCTCAAATCTAGCCAAAAGAATTTAATAACATTAACAAAATCCATAGGAAACTACCCCAAACAATAAAGCTATGATCTTGATACAAATACACAAAGTCAACCAAAATGTCAACCACGAGCCGACCCCGCAACCCGACAAAACTTACAATTCCCGAAGACTCATTCCAATACGAGTCAAAATATATGTGTCTCATCCAAATCTGACCTCCAATCGACCCTCAAATCATCAATTTAACTTTAATATTTTTAACAAAAGTCCCTAATTTTCCTCAATTAGATTCACAAATCAAACGCTAAAATAAACGTTGGAATCACAAATATTAAACAAATCTGAGTCAAAAACACTTACCCCAATCTAAATCGTGAACATCGTTTCAAATATCGCCCAAATTTGAGCTCCCAATCTCAAAATTGTGATAAAATAACTCAAACCCTAGAAATAGAATTCTTAAATATCTGCCAGTGATAACCTTCGCGATCGCGGAACCTACTTCGTGATCGTGAAGGCCAACCACTTCCCCAGCTGCTGCCCCTTCTACGCGAACACGAGACTACCCACGTGAATGTGATGCTTACCTCTACTAAGCCTACTCAAATGTGGTAGCATACACGCGACACACGATGACCAAATACATTCCATCCCCTAGCCGGCCTTCCTCTTCGCGAACACATAACCCAGGTCTCAAATGCGAAGGCCACTACCACCATTCACCACAACATGACTGTCCATTCACGAACTCGAAGAGCAAGTTCCATCAATCACCAAAACACACTCCGCGATCGCGATTAACACTAGAATACCAACAGTTCCAAAACAAAGCAAAATAGTCAGAAATCACTCCGAAACACACCCCGAGTCCCCATGACCCCATCCAATCTTACTACTCAAATCCAAATTATAACATGGACCTACTCGAGGCCTCAAATAACATAAAATAATATCAAAACCATGAATCACACCTTAATTGAAACCTAATGAACTAATCTAACATTTTGAATTCCAAACATACGCTGAACATGCCTAAACAACTCTGAATGGACTCAAATTTACACACAAGTCATAAAAATCACCATACGAACCTATTTAAAGGCTTGAAATTCCTAATGAAAATCGATAACCACAAGGTCAACTATGGATCAAATCTATGAACTTTGCAAGCCTTCAACTTTTCAACTTTCTCCAAATAGAACTAAAGCAATCTATGAACCTCAAAATCCAAATACGGACATATGCCTAAGTCTAACATTACCATCCGGACCTAGCAAAGCTATCAAAACTATGATCCGAGGTCAAATACATAAAAGTCAAACTTGGTCAGCACTTCCAACTTAAGCTTCCAAACTTGAAACTAAATGATCTAATTCGATCCAAAACCTCCTTGAAACAAAACCAATCATCCACGCAAGTCAGATAACAACAAATACATATATAGAGAGTATCAAATAGGGGAATGGGGCTAAAATACACAAAATTATCGGTCGGGTCGTTATATTATGCCAACTGCTATAGAGCACTTTCAGAGAATATTTAGTCACAATGACGCTTCATTCGACCAATCTACGCTTGATTGTCTAACATCAAAATTTTTAAAGGAAGACAATGAAATGCTTACATCTATACTAACATTAAAGGAAGTTGAAAGCAATGTAATTTCCATCAATATGGATAGCGCCCCACGACGTGATGGGTTGAATGCTCTTTTTTAAATTGAACATGGTGGAAAGTAATTACATAAGACGTTTATAATACAATGGTGGCATTATTTTAAGGAGCATCTGTCTAGATATACTTTTCTCACACATGTTTGGTAATGATACCAAAGGTAGACTTTCTGCAACAATTATCCAACCTGAGATCAATTAGCTTATGCAACTTCTCTAGTAAGATATTTGCTAAGATACTAAATGCATGACTTATTCAACTTTTGCCAAAATAATCTCATGTAACTAATTAGACTTCATTAAGGGAAGGTTGATATCAGAGGATATAGTCCTTGCTTAGAAAATTATAAGAACAACTCTAAACCCAAAAATAGATGTAATGTGCTACTAAAGTTGGATATGGCCAAAGCATACAGTAGGGTTGACTGGACATATTTGTGCGAGTTAATGAGAAGACTAGGGTTCTCATAGAAACGGGTGGATATCATTTTCAACCACATCTCAAGTAATGAATTAAGACATGACGATCATATCTCACCAACCCTCTTTGTGTTGAGTGCAATATTTCTTTCTGTACTGTTACATAACATATACAATAGAAGGAGATATACAGGGTTTTATATGTCAAGACATGGACCACAAGTAAACCATATGGCCTTTGCAGATGATATAACATTATTTACAAGTTTTCATATAGAAACTCTAAAGTTGGTCATCGATACACTGAACAAATATGAGAAAGTATCTGCAAAAGATAAAAAAGAAAAGGGTAAAAGATGCTACATGCTGGAAGCTGAAACTTATTTAAATACAATTAACAAAGCACATACAAAAACTAGGATGCATTATAAGGAGTTCTCCATGAAATACTTGGGGTGACCTTTGTTTATAGGAAGACAGAAGATATCCTATTACTCTGACTTCATCAACAAGGTTACAAGCAAAGCCAAAGGGTGACAGAACAAATTACTTTTTACAGAAGGGAAAGGCAATTGTTATCAAATATTTATTGCAGATAGTACCTATACATCTCCAGGCAACAATGAGTCTACCAATAGGATTCTTTACACAAATAAAGAAAATTCTTGCAAATATATTTTGGAGAAGCTCTGTTGGAAATTACATGCATCATTGGATCGCATGAAAATCTTTGTGTTATCCTTATCAGGAGGGAGGGGCAAATTTAATTAATCTACAAGATATCAATGATTCTTTTACTACAAATTGCAGAAATCTACAAGGTATCAATGATGCTTTCACAGCCAAAACGTGATGGAACTTAAGACCCGGTGATCTCACAAAAGAGATCTAGAAAATCAAACAGTTGGAAGGCACTATATGGCATCAAAAAGAAGGCGGAACAAAAGATTGTGTGGCTACACATGGAAGAAAATATCTCCCTTTGTATGACAAAGGGACAAAACACGGACCTTCATACAAACTGATGCCAGATGGAATGAAACCAATAAATGTGTTATTGAAGGATATCTTGGAAGTAGGAAGCTAGCTCTATGATATAGTTGAAAAAGAAATCCCACATGCAATGAAGAATATAGTTGAACAACAATCCCATATGCTAACACTAAGGGTGCCGGATAGAGCAATATAGACATCAAATCCGACCGATAGTTTTCTGTAGCTTCAACGTAGGAATGCCTTAGACAAAAAAAATAAATCAAATGAGCATAAACACAAGAATATGGAATAAGTATGTGTCTTTGAAGATGACATTCGTGATATGGAGGTCATTAAAGATCCTACATATCTTGATAATTTGGGAACTATGGAGGTCAAGATGTGTCTCCAGGTACGACAACAAAATTCCCTCAACGAGCATATCAGAGAGCATAATATCATACATTCTCACTGAATTGACCAATCAGAGTTTTGGAAAGATAAAATTGAAACCATCATGTGACCAACTACAGATAATAATAGACCAGCCAATAGACTACAGTGCATACAAATTAGTCAAATGAAAAAACCCTCCAGCATTAGTTTCTAAGCTCAACAATGCTAGAAGTTGGGTCGAAGGCAACTGGTATAGGAGGAATCAATAGAGATGGCAATGGTAAATTAATATTGGCCTAGTCTTAGGAAATCAGGGGCTAGTCATAGGAACCCAAACTAGTCTGGGTCCCTTTCTATAGGCAAAATGATGAATCAGATTCTTTTTAGCCCAACTTGGTAGCCTATTCTTTCCTTGAATATTTTTTTTGTTATTTTGACTTGCCTTTTCTTTTGCAGTGCATTCACTTTTTTAGTGAACGGTTTTACCAAATTGTGTGCAAATAGTATTATTAGGAAGTGTGAGGTACATGCTTTTGGGATCCCACTTAGGTGCTAGGTCCCCAAATCCAAGTCCTCTTCTGTTGCTACTATGGTATTCTTGATGCCATGAAAGTGCATCGGAGGACCTGTTCCATTTCAATATTCTGTCTAGCTCATGCTTGACCTTACTTAGATCCTCATTTAGAATTCTTACCTTTTTATCTCTCTTATACAACTCATCCTTCATTTTTCCTATATTTTCTTCTAAAGTGAGTTGTGTGTGATCAACTGTATTTTTGCCTGTTCATAGTTTCAATTTTAGATCTTCAAATCTAAGCTTTAAAATAGTTGAGTCAAGTGCATGAACCTGGTTCTTCAATACAGTATTTACACTTATATTTTCACTAACCCTAACTTCTAGTTTTTTGCACATAGCCTTCAAAATCATACATTCTTTAGACAACTATTCCTTTTCGTTATTTACATCCTCAGAATCATCAATTATCTCCAGTAATAATTCAGATAACCTTTCTTTAGACAAAAAAATAATCTTGTCTTTGAGATGAAGGATACTTACCTCAGTGTATTCAGCAGATTCTCCAATGGCCATAAGTGCTCGTTCATCCTCATCATCATCATCTGAGATTTCATCTGAACTTTCTCCCCATGTAGCGACCATAGCCTTGGTTGATCCTTTGTTGTTGCTTTTCTTGGGTTGAACCTGTTCCTTCTTCCTGTTTGTTCGTTCAGCTCTTTCCTTCTTCCATTCAATTTCCCACAAAGGACAATTCTTGATATGATGACCAGTATTTCCACACTTGTAGCAGCCATCATTGGTTTGCTTCTCAGGAGATTTTGAGTTACTATAACTTCCACTTTTTGAAGAACCCTTTCCTCTCTTCAGGTACTTCTTAAAGTCCTTGGTGATCATAGCCATTTCATCATCTTCCAAATTAGAACCTTCAGTGATTCCGTGTGCCAAGCTCCTTTCCTTCTTAGGTACATCCATCTTCATGGTTTGTCTCCTATGTTAATAGGCAGTGAGATTTCCAATTAATTCATCCACTGGGAGAGTGACAATATTCTTTGATTTCTGGATGGCATTGATTTTGCTCTCCCAAGTGATATACAAAACCCTAGTCAGTATCTTCTCGACTCTATCTTCTCAGAAATAATCCTTCCAAGAGATTTTAGCTCTTTACTAGTGTAGTGAATCTTGTGTGTATTTCTTGAATGATTTCTCCTTTCTTTATAGCAAAGTTCTCATAATGAGAGTACAGTAGAGTTTCTCTAGATCTCTTCACCTGAGGTGTTCCTTCGTGAGCCACTTGCAGTGTGTCCCACATTTCTTTAGCAGTGGCACATCTTTAGATTTTGTTGTACTCATCTGGACCAAGTCCACAAACAAGCCATTTCTTGGCTTTAGCATTCTTCTCCCACTTCATCAAGTCCTCAGCAGTGCAATCCACTCTTGCTTTTGGCACATCTACTCCTTCAGTATTTTTCTTCAATGTAGCAAGTGGACCATTGGTGATAATATCTCATAGCTCATAGTTCTCTCCTATAATGTGATCTATCATCCTCTTTTTCCACCAAGGGTAGTAC
>AWOL01S0082116.1:3451-21958 GCA_000715115.1 Nicotiana otophora | reverse complement strand
TGTGAATTTTCAGATAAAGATATTAAAGGATGGAAACCTCATATGCTTGATTTTCTGTTTAAATTAATTAATTGTTAAAAGAAATTATTCTTCCTCCCGAATTTATCTTATAATAAATATACTCTCCTTCCGGAGGTACATAAGAAAATGTCCTCCTTTCTTGTGGAGCGGGCCGAACGCCTCGGCAGGATAGATGCATCTATGGATCGCGCTGCACGTCCCTCGGTAGTGCACACGACACTCTGGATCGGGCCGTACGTCCTCGGCAGAAATCGTGCTTAATAATAATAATAATTGCACGATATTTGGACAGTTTATTATAACTTGTAAAGCTATTTGATAAATTAGAAATTTATTGAAATTGAATTGCAGCTTGTAAGGCTATTTGATAAATTGGATTTTTATTGAATTTGAAGGATTTAATTAATAGATTAGAAATTATTTGAATTGAAGGAATTTAATTAATATATTGAGAATTATTGGAATTGAAGGAATTTAATTACTTCTGCTGGTTTCAATAAAATTATTGTTAACTCTGTGAATCACGTTGATATAAATATTTCTATTTTCATGATTATTTAATATTATTGACCCACAGTGAGTGTCATAGTCGGCCATCTCGTCTCTACCTCTTCAAGATTAGGCTTGATACTTACTGGGTACACGTTGTTTTCGTACTCATACTTCACTTGCTGCACATTTTATTGTGCAAGTACATATATGTATAGCAGCCTTGTGGGCTCAGAGGTGTGGTTAATAATTGTAAGGACATAGGTGAGCTGCATTCTATATTACGATCCACAGCTAACAGAATCTCCGTCAGAGTTATTATACTTTTCTGTCTAATTTATATTCTGGACAGATGCTGTATTTTATTTTAATTTCCTAGTAAATGCTCATGCTCTTGTGATACCGGGTTTTGGGAATGGTTGTGAATTGTTTAGAAATGTAGTTTTTAAAAATATTTATCATTTACTCTACGATCTTTTTGGATTTTGGGTCGTGACAGCATCGGTCAACAGACACTCTCCCGATAGTGTCTAAATCTTTTCCCAATCCTTCTCTGAAACGAAAGGCTTCAGATAATTTGCAAGCTTCACCGTCCGGGAAAGAAGGTTGCACCCAGTAGAGACCGAAAGGGTAGCACTCCTCCTTCTTTGAGGATCTTCAGAAGGGGAAGCATAATTTTGCCCCAAATTCCCATGAACAGGGGATTGAGGTAGAGGAACGCCTTCAGCACTGTCAGGTGTGGCCGTTGGAGATGTTGTTGTTGGTGGAAGTGTGGATGAATATAGAAATGATGTAGCAACTGTTGGTGGCGAAGAAGGTGGTGATAAAGCTGATAAAGGGAAAGAACGGGAAACAACTGCATCGAAGGCAGCACTAGGTGTTGGGTGCTCACCAACCAAAGACGACAAGGACCCGATACTCTGCCTCACAGTACCGGGCATAGCAAATAGGTCCCAAGAACGGGAGTTGGCATTTTCCACCAAATCAAATTCTCCCCAAAGTGTCGAGACATCATGCTCGGCGGATGTGACTGCATCAACAGGTTGAGAACCCTATTGAGAGGACAAGGATCGTTGTCTTCTATGTAAAGAAGCTCCCTCATCACTAGCTTCTTCATCATCATCGATCATCACAATGTCGATGACCGGCCCGGAGGAAGGACTAACTATCGTCTCCACCAGGGATGACTCGGGAGCATCAACATTTGCCCTCTATTTCTTTTCTGATGCCTTCTCTTCAGTTGTTTGCTCTCTGGCCGGGGGCTCTGTAAAGACACGCTTTCACTCGAAGCGGACCCGGAGGCACCAGTTCGAGTAAGTGCCTCTTGAAGTAGCCTAGTCGCGTCAGCAGGGTCAGCTAAAACATCATACTCGAGGACCTCAACTAAGCCCGCAGGTAGACCTAATTTCATGAATCATTAACGAATCAGAAGGGTTCAACCAAATTCCTCATATACAGAAGCTAAAACGAGGTAAAATTAAGTTACTTTGATTTTTGGCCTTCCGTTCGTATTTAATGGACAACTCTTTCCACAAGCGGATTTCGGGCTTGGTGATGTCCAAGATCTTCTGAACCCACCGGCCCAAGCCTTCTACCACCGGTGGGATCCATCGAGTCGCTGCGACATACGGGGGATAAAGGATCAATACTTATACAGGCGTGAAAGAATGTTTACGAGGAGAAAACGTATCAGAAGGAACTTACGAGAGCATTCCAAGCAACCGGAAAGGATGAAGCCGTTGTTGGAATAATGTCGCCAGAGGCAACTACAACAAACCGTTCCATCCACCCTCAGTCGTTGTCATCATCCATTATATATATCAAATTATGGTGGCCACATCTACAAAGGTTTAGCATTACCCCGCGGAAGATCTTGGAGGAGTACAGGTTCACCATATGAGCCAATGTTAGCTCTTCATTGGTTTCCAGGCACAAGCGCCGAAGGCAGGCGACCGTCCTCCACACAAAAGGACTTACCTTTGCCAAACATACCCGATAACGGAGACAAAATTCCGTTATCACAGTGTCGAGCTCTCCATTCAATGAAAACGCACCCAAAGTAAATGGGTACGTATAAAAATATGTAAAACCCTCCCTAGGGAGAGTCACTCGCTCTGCTAAATCAGGAGCGATAATGTCCAATTCCTGGAAGCTGCAATTTTCCTTCACAGTAGGAATACTGGAAGGACGAATGGAAGATGGGTATCTGCTAACCGCCCACGAATGAGGGTTTTCAGTGGGAAATTTCTCTTCAAAATCCTTTGAAGTATTGAGCCTTCTTGGGATTATGGAACTTACTGTTGGAGGAGCAGAATCCTTATTTTTTGTTCTTGCTCTTCGAAGATCCGGTACGTTTAGATGAAGATACCATTTGAAAAAGGGAAGAAAAGGTTGTGTTTTAAGGAAATTAGTGAAGGGATAAAGAACAACGATGCAAATTGAAAGTTCAAGCAATTTTGAGACCCAAAAAGGGAAGTTGATATGTATAAGTGGAGTTTTGAGTGGCTAAATACTTGGCTAAGGTTACCTCGATAACAGTAAAAGGCGTGCTAAATCATAGAAAGACGCGTGTTTGGGGCATTAAATGCGGAGAGACAAACGTCTAATCAGCCGTCAGTAACCTCCAAAAAGAATTATAGTAATTCCCGCCAAAAGAGAATTTTTACCAACTTCACGGTAACACAATATTATGCCACCGGAAAGCAGGGGGACTATCTGTATTGGCTAAAATATACTACGGCACGTGGTCACCAAAGAAGGGGACACGTGGAACCAAAGCCGGGAGGACGTAAAACCGGGCACAGCTACCCCGTGTGTCACCGAGAAAGGCAAGTTCATAAAGGCATTAAGCACACTGCGCCCGGTGGCAAATAATGAAGAATATTTCACAGCATTAAAGAGTAACGGCTCGTTACAGAATTGTGAGCACTTATATTTACCATTAGATTTTCATTATCGCACTTCAATAATTATCATTAGTGGTGGTCCTGACCATTACGCCTACTGAGTTATAAATAATAGACTCAATGCCCATTGTAAAGACAAGTTTTTAGACATCAAAGAATATATTCTGACACAGCATCTTGATACTATTCTTCTCTCTCGAGTTTGTTGGTCTAATCATTATTGTGTTCGGAGACTCTGTCCTCAGGCTCATCAGATATAGAGTTCCATATGTATTTTGAGCTAAGTAGTTCGCATCCAAACTGATTAATTCATCACTTCTTCGGACCAGACTAATTCATTTGTCTAGAAGCCACGGACAAATTCAATTGTACCAATTTTCAGGTAAACAGGGTTATCTTCACCCGTTTTCTTATGATTTTCATAACACAAACAAAGTAGTATCACTATAGTCTAATGTTTTATGAAGACACAATAATATTCCTTACAAAAGTATATAACTATTCAAAGGTATTTTTATATTGGAATTGTTATACAAATAGCCGGCTAGATTTAATGTTTACTCCCTCCGTCTCATATTAATAGTCATGGTTACTAAAAATAGTTGTCTCAAATTATTTGTCATTTTAAAGTTTAAGACAAAAATGATTGTTTTTTTACCTTTTTTTTATCCTTAGTAATAATTGTTCTTGAATATATAGATAACACATAAATAGAAATAAATGTTCAATGAAGAGAGATTATATCTTAAGACATAAATAAGGGTAAAATAGTGTAATCTCTTTCCTAATTAATATTTCTTAAAAGGCTTGTAAAAGAGAAACACGACACATAATATGAGATGGAGGGAGTATTTTTCTAGCTGGTATACTTAGATTATACGTTGATTATACATAGTTATACATATACTATACATGAATTATACATATATTATATATCTACTGGCTATTTTTAGTTTAACAGATTATGTGGGAGGCTATTTGGATTAGTTCTTCTTCTATATTAGACTCATTTATGTAGCGAAAGATAATTTCTAAAGTAAAAGTTCGTAAACTTTTGATTAAGTCCAAAAGGCATAAGTGTTTGACCAAAAAATATACATCTTGTTTCAACTAATTAAATTTGTACAAATGAAGGTTACTCTTAGTTAATAATAATATCCCAAAGACGAAAGTCCCGGTAGTGTGATGAATAATACGTAGATCTCTTCCAAAAGCAGTAAAGGTACACAATGGACAATATTTAAGAACTCAAACAGAACTAATGTAGCATTAAATAGTGAGGAATAGCAATGAATGGCATTTATGTAAATAGAATGAATGAGTCACTCGAAAAAGGATGAAATCAACGGATGTTCTTTCTAACAATGATAAATGATGGACAGACCTTTGAATATCTGAGTTATCCTCGGATCTGGTGAAAAAGTGTGGATAAGAATCTTAGTGAAAATGTTATTTTTTGTAGGCTTATAATAAGATCAGATTCTCTTTTTAAGGTCAAAATATGTTTTACAAATGAATATCACATATCACCTATCATTACGTCTCTTTCTATTTATAGGGAACATATTCCTAAAACCTTAATAATATTCTCTTTTAATGTCCTTTCTGAAAACTAGCCGTTATAACTCTGTCAAGGGTATTCGACCTCGACCTCGATCTTCGGCAACTCCTCGATTTCGGTCTTTGCTGAATCTTCGACCACGACATTCGTTGTTAATTAGATTACTTCGATGCGTGGCGGCCTAGGATTGTTTTATTAATACTATTTTGACTAAAGATAGATTTCGATCCATACAATAAGTAATTATAGAGAATAAAGCAGTGAAGAGCTGTCCGATATTATGAACCATCGGACTCACGAGGCATCATCATTTTTGTTTTGAAAATATTGTTACCTAAAACCATTAGTTAATTTCATGTATAAAGAAGTCCTTAAAGTAAACTATCGTGCTTCATATCCTTGATTTTCTATCTTGTTTTCTGAGTCACCATCTCTTTGTTTTTACTGTTATCACCTCTAGCTCTGAAAAACAATTTATCTGCCCTCAATGTTTGTATTAAACTACTAGTGTAATGTGCGTATAACTTTCATCAATTAACTATAGTTAACGAGATGTATTCGTACTTTAGTGTACAATTCTTTCAATTAAATTACTTTATTTGGTGTAAATATCAATCGTAGGTAATTAAAGTATTTTCCCTCTACTTTACCTAGTAATCTGATTTACAATTGTTTATAAGTTTTGTCATTGAGGTTCTTCGACACCCCCACTTCATATTTAAATATGAGATGAGTTGCTATCAAACTGTGTTTTCAAGTTAACCTTCCATTTTCAAAACTTTCCTTCTAACTTCTTATAGTTAAAAATATTAATGAGAGTTTCCTTCGAAGACGTTTGTCCTCCATTACCAAATTGTTTATCAATTGTTCTTTTACTCCGTATTTTGTACATAAGTTGCCTGCGTAACGAATTTTAGGTCTGCCAATGCTCCTAAATTAGTTCAATAATTTGGTCAGTAGTACCCATGACCACTTATAAAAAATGATGAAGTCGCCCCTTAATTTGATTGTGAACAAAATATTCGTTAATTTAATTTCTCTCGAGTTTGCATACATCTAGGCTAATTTTATACGGTGTTTGTCATTTACCATCAGCACAAGTACTCTAAATAATTCTGTCCGTCGCTTTGAGAAGTTGTAACTACGGCAAAGAAGCTCTCATGTCAATGAGTGGAGAAAAGGAGATCAGGATAATTTTGTCCATTTATAAAGACTACTGCATCTAAGTTGAGAAAATCAATGAAGTATTGAGGGTGTTAATTTTTGTGTCAAAGTTTTGTGTCGTTATTGTTTATTTAAAAATAGGAGTATATCACATTATAAAGTATTTAGTGTAATTAACTATAACATTATTTTAAATAATTTCACATTTTGTCTCTATATCTCCATTTCATATAGCTAGGGGCGGATTTATAGGGAGGGGTATGGGTTCATGTGAACCCATGCTCCCCCTCCCTAAAATGTATATAGTATTGTAATTTTCTGGTGTAATATTTAATTAGATCTGCGTGAACTCATGCACAAGATGCCATTTTGGTCCGTTGGTGGTTGTGTACTCCTTTGATTCTTCAGGTTAGGGGTTCGAATCCCCTATATCTNCTAATTTTATACGGTGTTTGTCATTTACCATCAGCACAAGTACTCTAAATAATTCTGTCCGTCGACCGTCAAGGCTTTGAGAAGTTGTAACTACGGCAAAGAAGCTCCCATGTCAATGAGTGGAGAAAAGGAGATCAGGATAATTTTGTCCATTTATAAAGACTACTGCATCTAAGTTGAGAAAATCAATGAAGTATTGAGGGTGTTAATTTTTGTGTCAAATTTTTGTGTCGTTATTGTTTATTTAAAAATAGGAGTACATCACATTATAAAGTATTTAGTGTAATTAGCTATAACATTATTTTAAATAATTTCACATTTTGTCTCTATATCTCCATTTCGTATAGCTAGGGGCGGATTTATAGGGAGGGGTATGGGTTCATGTGAACCCATGCTCCCCCTCCCTAAAATGTATATAGTATTGTAATTTTCTGGTGTAATATTTAATTAGATCTGTGTGAACTCACGCACAAGATGCCATTTTGGTCCGTTGGTGGTTGTGTACTCCTTTGATTCTTCAGGTTAGAGGTTCGAATCCCCTATATCCATTTGCCTTTATACTTTTTCCTTTTCTTTTTCTGTTTCTTGTCTTCCTTTTCTTTTCTTTTTCTGTTTCTTGTCTTCCTTTTCTTTTCTTTTTCTGTTTCTTGTCTTCCGATGGTATAGTCTTGATCCACAAGACGCGGGGCTCATGTGTCACACGTGGATGTGAAGCTTGATACTCAAGTTATCCCCAAGAAAAGTAGTAGAGCGGGTCTATTATCTAGGGTCACGGGGAGATTGATGAGGATGTCGCACATCGTATTGGAGCGGGATGGATGAAATGGAGGCTTGCGTCCGACATCTTATGTGATAAGAATGTGCCGCCATGACTTAAAGATAAATTCTACGGAGTGGTGGTTCGACCAACTGTGCTTTATGGGGCAGAGTGTTAGCCAATTAAGAACTCACATGTGCAAAAGATGAAAGTAGTAGATTGAGGATGTTGAGATGGACAAATCGGTATACTAGGAGATATAAGATTAGGAATGAAGCTATTCGGAGAAAAGTGGGAGTGGCCTCCGTGGAGGACAAGATGCGGGAGTCGAAACTGAGATGGTTCGGGCACGTAAAGAGGAGAAGCATTGATGCTCATGTCAGGAGGTGTGAGAGGCTGACCATGGCTGGTTTGAGAAGAGGTCGAAGTAGGCCAAGGAAGTATTGGGGAGAGGTGATTAGACATGATATGGCGCGACTTCAGCTTACTGAGGACATGACCCTTGATAGGAAGGTATTGACGTCGAGGATTACGGTAGAAGGGTAGTAGGCAGTTGTAAGTTTCTCCTTTTCCTGCTAGTTTCTTTAGTAGCACTCAGGTTCCTGTATATGCCTGAGTAGATTGTTACTTCGTCATGTGATTTAGTTCGCCTCTGCTATCGTATTCCCTGTTGTTAGTATTTAGTACTACTAATTCCCCTTCCCCCTTTATTTTTTTGATTTTATTTATTTATTTATTTATTTATTATTATTATTATTTACCCCGCCTTCTTCCTCTTCTCACTCTTTCGAAGCCGATGGTATATTGGAAATATCCTCTCTACCTTCACTAGGTAGGGGTAAGTTATGGATACACACTACCCTCCTCAGACCCTACTTGTGGGAATATACTGGGTTTGTTGTTGTTGTTGTTGTGTTGTCTTCCTTTTATTTCTTTTCTTTTTTGGTTTCATTTTGTTGTTCTTCTTTTATTGTTTTATCTTTTCTTTATTTTATGTTTATTCTTTTCTCTCTTTTTTCTTTTCTTTTTTGGTTCATTCTTGAGTTTTAAAATTCCTAAAAAATTAAAATTCACATCTCCTCCTTATCTCTCTTTCTATCTCAATTTTTTTTACGAACAACGGTCATCCTCTAACTAATTTCTTTATCATTTCTCTCATTTATATTTTCCTTTTCTTTTTCTGTTTCTTGTCTTCCTTTTCTTTTCTTTTTCTGTTTCTTTTCTTCCGATGGTATAGTCTTGATCCCACAAGACGCGGGGCTCATGAGTCACACGTAGATGTGAAGCTTGATACTCAAGTTATCCCCAAGAAAAGTAGTAGAGCGGGTCTATTATCTAGGGTCTCGGGGAGATTGATGAGGATATCGCACATCGTATTGGAGCGGGATGGATGAAATGGAGGCTTGCGTCCAACATCTTATGTGATAAGAATATGCCGCCATGACTTAAAGATAAATTCTACGGAGTGGTTGTTCGACCAACTATGCTTTATGGGGCAGAGTGTTGGCCAATTAAGAACTCACATGTGCAAAAGATGAAAGTAGTAGATTGAGGATGATCAGATGGACAAATCGGTATACCAAGAGATATAAGATTAGGAATGAAGCTATTCGGGGAAAAGTGGGAGTGGCCTCCGTAGAGGACAAGATGCGGGAGTCGAGACTGAGATGGTTCGGGCACGTAAAGAGGAGAAGCATTGATGCTCATGTCAGGAGGTGTGAGAGGCTGACCATGGCTGGTTTGAGAAGAGGTCGAAGTAGGCCAAGGAAGTATTGGGGAGAGGTGATTAGACATGATATGGCGCGACTTCAGCTTACTGAGGACATGTCCCTTGATAGGAAGGTATTGAGGTCGAGGATTGCGGTAGAAGGGTAGTAGGCAGTTGTAAGTTTCTCCTTTTCCTGCTAGTTTCTTTAGTAGCACTCAGGTTCCTGTATATGCCTGAGTAGATTGTTACTTCGTCATGTGATTTAGTTCGCCTCTGCTATCGTATTCCCTGTTGTTAGTATTTAGTACTACTAATTCCCCTTCCCCCTTTATTTTTTTGATTTTATTTATTTATTTATTTATTTATTATTATTATTATTTACCCCGCCTTCTTCCTCTTCTCACTCTTTCGAAGCCGAAGGTATATTGGAAATATCCTCTCTACCTTCACTAGGTAGGGGTAAGTTATGGATACACACTACCCTCCTCAGACCCTACTTGTGGGAATATACTGGGTTTGTTGTTGTTGTTGTTGTGTTGTCTTCCTTTTATTTCTTTTCTTTTTTGGTTTCATTTTGTTGTTCTTCTTTTATTGTTTTATCTTTTCTTTATTTTATGTTTATTCTTTTCTCTCTTTTTTCTTTTCTTTTTTGGTTCATTCTTGAGTTTTAAAATTCCTAAAAAATTAAAATTCACATCTCCTCCTTATCTCTCTTTCTATCTCAATTTTTTTTACGAACAACGGTCATCCTCTAACTAATTTCTTTATCATTTCTCTCATTTATATTTTCCTTTTCTTTTTCTGTTTCTTGTCTTCCTTTTCTTTTCTTTTTCTGTTTCTTTTCTTCCGATGGTATAGTCTTGATCCCACAAGACGCGGGGCTCATGAGTCACACGTAGATGTGAAGCTTGATACTCAAGTTATCCCCAAGAAAAGTAGTAGAGCGGGTCTATTATCTAGGGTCTCGGGGAGATTGATGAGGATATCGCACATCGTATTGGAGCGGGATGGATGAAATGGAGGCTTGCGTCCAACATCTTATGTGATAAGAATATGCCGCCATGACTTAAAGATAAATTCTACGGAGTGGTTGTTCGACCAACTATGCTTTATGGGGCAGAGTGTTGGCCAATTAAGAACTCACATGTGCAAAAGATGAAAGTAGTAGATTGAGGATGATCAGATGGACAAATCGGTATACCAAGAGATATAAGATTAGGAATGAAGCTATTCGGGGAAAAGTGGGAGTGGCCTCCGTAGAGGACAAGATGCGGGAGTCGAGACTGAGATGGTTCGGGCACGTAAAGAGGAGAAGCATTGATGCTCATGTCAGGAGGTGTGAGAGGCTGACCATGGCTGGTTTGAGAAGAGGTCGAAGTAGGCCAAGGAAGTATTGGGGAGAGGTGATTAGACATGATATGGCGCGACTTCAGCTTACTGAGGATATGTCCCTTGATAGGAAGGTATTGAGGTCGAGGATTGCGGTAGAAGGGTAGTAGGTAGTTGTAAGTTTCTCCTTTTCCTGCTAGTTTCTTTAGTAGCACTCAGGTTCCTGTATATGCCTAAGTAGATTGTTACTTCTTCATGTGATTTAGTTTGCCTCTGCTATCGTATTCCCTGTTGTTAGTGTTTAGTACTACTAATTCCCCTTCCCCCCTTTATTTTTTTATTTTATTTATTTATTTATTTATTATTATTATTATTATTTACCCCGCCTTCTTCCTCTTCTCACTCTTTCGAAGCCGAAGGTATATTGGAAACATCTTCTCTACCTTCACTAGGTAGGGGTAAGTTATGCGTACACACTATCCTCCTCAGACCCTACTTGTGGGAATATACTGGGTTTGTTGTTGTTGTTGTGTTGTCTTCCTTTTATTTCTTTTCTTTTTTGGTTTCATTTTGTTGTTCTTCTTTTATTGTTTTATCTTTTCTTTATTTTATGTTTATTCTTTTCTCTCTTTTTTCTTTTCTTTTTTGGTATTCTTGAGTTTTAAAATTCCTAAAAAATTAAAATTCACATCTCCTCCTTATCTCTCTTTCTATCTCAATTTTTTTACGAATAACGGTCATCCTCTAACTAATTTCTTTATCATTTCTCTCATTTATATTTTCCTTCAAATTTTTCTTTGATTTGTGAAGTGAGTTTTTTTCAAATAATGATGCTATTATTAATTATTTTTACGGTATAAAATTTGTTAAGAACAATTGTAAACTGAATAATATTTTCTTTTGATAATAGTATTAACCATGGTTTGTTCGATAAGTTATTGTCATAGCAAAATTTTGATGGAGTCAAGCGAGATAGTAGTATAGTACACTCATACTCTTAAAATTTTAGATACGTCTCTACGTATAGAGACACATAATTCCTTGCATATTAATTAATATACATTAATATATGAGGCCAAAACACGTAAAAACTTTGAAAATATAGCCTTAGGTACGTCATGGAGGAGGCACATCAAGACCATATATATATAAAACCTAAATCATCAATGATACCAGACTTTCAGCTTTTGCGAATATCGTTAACGGTACGTTAAGTTGATGCAGACATGCTTTTTATCTTAATTATTTAAGTGCCTCGATGGATGTTTTAGGTAAAAGAAAAGAAAGGTGAATTATATCTTATTAAGTATCATAGATATGAATCAGTTAGTATATGTTTTTGCTTTTCAATATATAAATTTGAAAAGAAAATACAACATTTTAATTGAAAACCTTGCACATTTAGGATCTGAAGATTACTCACCTCATTTATGTTTTTCCCAATAAATTAGAAAATCAGATAAAGTATGTCACTATCTCCGATTGATATTTTGATGGACCAGGACCTATATTTCACCGCTGTCCCCAAAATCTTTGACTTTGAGGCACTCCATTTGCAACACCTTATCCAAAATCATCCTTGTTCTATTCTAGAGGAAGAGGTCGATCCCATCTCGTTTATGGATTCAATTGAACTCAATATATGTGATAAAAAAATATAAATTTATATATATCAAAAACTATTAAAATTTAAAAATATATTTAAAATTTAAGTATATAATTTTAAAAGTACAATGAGTCTAAAAAACAATAATTAAAGATTAAAATCATCAAATTTAAGTTTGATTTGATCCCTATTTTGGTACAATAATTGAAGGGGAACGTTGGAGCAACGGTCAAGTTGTCTCCGGGTAATCTATAGATAAGGGGTTAGAGTCGTTCAATCAACTACTAAGACTTGTATTAGGGTAGGTGATCTAAATTATACTTTTGTGGGATACGACTCTTTTCAGACCTTGAGTGACCGCAAAATACTTTATGCATNTATGTTTTTGCTTTTCAATATATAAATTTGAAAAGAAAATACAACATTTTAATTGAAAACCTTGTACATTTAGGATCTGAAGATTACTCACCTCATTTATGTTTTTCCCAATAAATTAGAAAATCAGATAAAGTATGTCACTATCTCGGATTGATATTTTGATGGACCAGGACCTATATTTCACCGCTGTCCCTAAAATCTTTGACTTTGAGGCACTCCATTTGCAACACCTTATCCAAAATCATCATTGTTGTATTCTAGAGGAAGAGGTCGATGCCATCTCGTTTATGGATTCAATTGAACTCAATATATGTGATAAAAAAGTATAAATTTATACATATCAAAAACTATTAAAATTTAAAAAAATATTTAAAATTTAAATATATAATTTTAAAAGTACAATGAGTTTAAAAAAAATAATAATTAAAGATTAAAATCATCAAATTTAAGTTTGATTTGATCCCTATTTTGGTACAATAATTGAAGGGGAGCCTTGGAGCAACGGTTAAGTTGTCTCCGGGTAATCTATAGGTAAGGGGTTAGAGTCGTTCAATCAACTACTAAGACTTGTATTAGGGTAGGTGATCTAAATCACACTTTTGTGGGATACGACTCTTTTCAGACCTTGCGTGACCGCAAAATACTTTATGCACCGATCCGTCCGCACAGCTACAATAATTGTATGGATCAACATCATTACTACACAAAATACATAAAGAATTGCGAAGCGAAAAGTAAATGTGGACTTCAAAGACGGCAATTGGAGATAAGGCAAGTGGATTATCTTCGGACTTTGGTGACAAAGTTTAAAGATGAAAATCCCATCTCTCAGTCTGAGTCACAACTAGTAGGCTAAAGATCAAAGAGCAATGTGGAGTCAATCATGGGTGTAAATTGTCTATATAATGATTGAATTATTGTTAGTAGAGTTAATATTAGAGGATGCTTATTTAACTTCAGTTTATCTGATTAAAATTATAATATTAGTTTTTTATTTATAATGGTGGTCTTTGGACATATTTGCGCGTACTCGAATAATCCTGTGATGTACGACATTCATCACGTTATTTTCCACCGGCATGTGTATCAAATAATGCATAAATAAGTGGGAAAAAATAACATAATATTTTTATTTATCTCGGTCAGAATTTGAAAGGTCAATTGAGTTTGTTACTATTTACAAACTTATTTTTAGTTTTATGATTCGACCTTGTTTTTTATACACGGAAGATTTACTTTTACACGTAAGATATGTCTTTTATGCATAAAATATCTAAAAAGCTTATTTTCTTAATTTTTAAAATTCTAAAGGGGAATGATGTACAAATAATTACACACTCGGGTGTAAAATCATAAAACTAATTTTATTATTCTGATACAATAAGCTAAAAATTAGATGACCATATATGAAATTTATTCTACCCAAAATGATGTTATCATCAATGTCATTTTCCCTACTGTCACTGGGGACATTGTAAGGCCCGTGAAAAATTTTTCTAAAAATCCGGGGTTTTGTGATGTCGAGGTAGGCATAGAGGTTAATAATAGTAGAATTTTTGGGATTGAACAGTGCGATGGGGAGTTGAAAGAAAATATTTTGCAGAGATGGGGCATTTCTACGGCCCATTATGCAGCCACATAATCACTCTGCGGGCCGCAGAGTGAAGCAGCTATTTGGGCCATTTTTTATGTCAATTTCGCGGCCAGTTATGCGACCGCATAACCATTTTGCGGGCCGCACTTTGATTGCATAATCAGCCTTGGATTTTTGCGGAGCGAGGTTCTGCGACGCATTATGCGATGGTAGAACAGGTCTGCGGGCCGCATAACTACCGCAGACCCAGGCAGATATTTTTTCAGTTTTTGGCACCAAATTATGCGGCCGATATGCGGACCGCATATCCATTCTGCGGTCGCATATGCGACCAAATACCCTGTTCCGGAGCTTCATTTTTAGGGTTTTAAAACCCGACCCTATTTCGTTAAAACATATGCCATAGTCTATTTTTGAGCATGTTTCTGATATTTTTAGAGTGAAAAAGAGTTCTTAGAGTGGGGAAGTAACCTTCAACTCAATATCCAACAATTCTTGCTCAATCCTTGAATATTATCAAGAAAGTCTTCATCTTAGAGGTAAGAATCTATGCCCTATCTCTTAGTTTCGAAAATCTATAAAAACTGGGATAATTTGAAAGACAATTCTTGGGTGTGGGGGTTGTTATCTTGCATGCATATGTTATCAAATAATGTAGGAGGGTTGTGAGCTAAAAATGGTAGAGAATGGGTTGTGGAATGATGGAATCCTCCATAAAAGGACCTTGAAACCTTAATGCACACCTAGTATTTGATAAAATGCTCAAATGAGCTAGAACCATGATCATCTTCCTAATTTTGGTTCAATTTGTTATATTTCTATAATAGATTGAAGTTGCTAAAAAATTCGAATCATTTTAGAGTTTAAGGAAGCTCAATTGAGGTATGTTGGCTAAACTCTTCTTTAAGAATTAGAACCCCAATATCCTTGTAAGTTCCAAGATATTTATTACAAGTTGAGTATTCCAAACAAGTTTTGTGACAAAGATATAGGTTTAATTTGTGTTTCGAATGCTCTCATGATATTGTATTATAAATTGAGGATGTGTTCCAAACTATGGATTGTGCATCTACGTATTATGATTCCAAGTCGTGATTTATGTGGAAAACTATTATGCCAAATTATATAGAGAATGTGATTGGGGTTACACCTCCACCCGTATATATTGGGGTGAGGCGGCAAGGCCGCTTTGTGTATGATTTTGGTATTGTTGTTGCACCACCACCCACATATATATATTGAGGTGAGGCGGCATGGCCGCTTTGTGTAGGTATTGGTATCGTTGATGCATTTCCACCTGCATACATTGGGGTGAGGCGGCAGGGTCGCTTGAGTAGAGTTTTGGTATTGTGATTACACCTCCACCCGCATATATTTGGGTGAGGTAGCGGGGGCCGCTTTGTGTGGAAATGGTTACAGAAGATCTCATCTTGAATTCTATAAATGTTAATGACAGCTCTTGATAAGCTTGTTTTGGTTTAACCGGCTATCTATGCTATTCTATTGTCGCTCTGGTACATCATGTTCTTATTGTATTTCCGAGTTCTTAAATTGGTGTTTGGTTTTCATACTAGTATTATTCGACATGTACTAACGTCCCTTTTGCCAGGGGAGCTACATCTTTATTGGATGCAGGTGGTTTCACAGCGGAGGATATTGACCAGTGATAGCGATGCTCATTCTTCCCAGCTTATTTGGTGAGCCCCATCTCATTCCGAGGTTGTGCATCTTTTATTTCGTATGTGTTATCGTATTTTGAGGTATAGCCGGAGCCTTGTTACCGGTACTATCATTGTACTCCTTGGTATTTTAGAGGCTCCGTAGACTAAGTGTGGGTTGTGTGTGGGTGTTGGGAATGTTAAACTAGTTGTGTTGTGATTAAATCACTTGTTTCACTTTGAACCATGAAGGTGTGAGTATGTGTGTTTTGAGACTTATTAATGGAGTAACTAATGAAATGGTTTAGTATTGTGTACATGATCTCCCTATTGTCTAATTAAAGAAAATATGTATTATCCTTATTCATGGATGAGGTTTGGGTAGAAGAAAATCTAATAGGCTTGCTCGGTTGGGTTCACTCGGTTGAGCGCCGGTCGCACTCCCCGAGGTTGGGGCGTGACAGACATTTTCTTGGCTGCGTCCTTGATAGGCCTGCCGCTTCTTGATATTTTGCTCAATATTTAACTACCTTATAATTGTTAGGGAAGATTACGCGACACATCAAATATTTATACTGTATTTATTATTTGTAGCTATACTTGCAACAAATTTATCATTCGTAGTAACATTTAAATTTTATAGCAATCCATGAAATAAGAGATTAATTGTTTTGAACTGAAACAAGAGAGAAACAAGCTCTCGCAGCTCAATTGGTACGTTAGAGAGCCCGCTTAGTTATTGGAGGTCTTGAGTTTGACTCTCAATAAGAACATTTTATTTTTCTTATATTTCTGTATTTCATCTAGTTGTATTCGTTGCACAAACAAATACAGTCGATACATGTTGTATTCTTTGTATACACCCCTATATACAGCCGATACAAGTTGTATCCTTTGTATACATCATTGTATATTACCTTGGTTACAGTTGATACCTATTGTATTCGTTGCATGAATGAATACAATTGCGTGACACGAATACAGTTGATACACATTGTATTCGTTGTGCGATCGAATATAGTTGACGCAGCTTGTATTCGTTGCACGTTTGAATACAAGTGATATAAGTTAGTAACAATTGAATAGTAGGTATAAACGGTAACCAATTAGATAAACAATAATTACTAAGCTCTAAACTATATTGGTTTATGAAAATGTCAAATGGTTTGGATATATTGCTTGGTCTAAAGCCGTTATCAAAACTGGCAAAGAAATTAACTACAGGAACTCAAAAATCTTGTTACCTTTGTAAAAGCAGTAGGTGTTGAATATTCATCCAAATTGATCTTGTAAACATTATAGAGCCATATCCTAGCTAATCAAATTTTACCATTGTATTTTATCGGATATCCCCATAAGAGACAATGATATGTCTAAACGGAATATGAATTATTTTTTTTTCACTAGATTTTCGAAAACCAGAAATATAAACGTTAAACATTGGGTTAATTTTAAAACGTCTTGATTTGCTATGCATTTATGCCTAGAGATATTACCTATATAGTAACTAAAGATAGATGAAATGAATTATTGACTTTTTAAAATACGGTAATTTTGCCGCGGCTAAAAGGAAAAAAACAAAAAAGAAAAGAAAAAAAAAAGAGAAACAGACATGGCTATACCGCTGCACTCACTACTTTTTTATGACGTCGGGTAGCTTATGCAACTTTCCTGCTACCTTATTTTTTACCTGCTACCTTTAACCAACATACAAGGGCGAATTTATAGGGAGGGGTATGGGTTCACGTGAATCCGTACTCACCTCCCTAAATTGCATATAGCATTGTATTTTTTCTGGTATAATACTTAATTAGATCTGTATAAACCCATGCACGAGATGCCACTTTAGTCCGTTGGTGGCTGTGTACCCCTTTGATTCTCTAGGTTAGGGGTTCGAATCCCCTCTCAAGGTTGGAGGTTTGGAGGCAAATCTTGAAGTTTAAAAGTTTTAAGTTGAGCAGGACTAAGACAAAATACTTAGAGTGCAAATTCAGTAATGGGGCTCATGAGTCACAAGTAGATGTGAAGCTTGATACTCAAGTTATCCCCAAGAAAAGTAGTTTCAAGTATCTCGGGTCTATTATCTAGGGTCACGAGGAGATTGGCGAGGATGTCGCACATCGTATTGGAGCGGGATGGATGAAATTGAGGCTTGCGTCCGGCGTCTTATGTGATAAGAATGTGCCGTCAAGACTTAAGGTAAATTCTACAGAGTGGTGGTTCGACCAACTATGTTTTATGAGGCAGAGCGTTGGCCAATTAAGAACTCACATGTGCAGAAGATGAAAGTAGCAGAAATGACGATGTTGAGATGGATGAGTGGGTATACCAGGAGAGATAAGATTAGGAATGAAGCTATTCATGACAAAGTGGGAGTGGCCTCCGTGGAGGACAAGATGCGGGAGTCGAGACTAAGATGGTTCGGGCGTGTAAAGAGAAGAAACATTGATGCTCCTGTAAGGAGGTGTGAGAGGCTGACCATGGAGGGTTTGAGAAGAGGTCGAGGTAGGCTAAGGAAGTATTGGGAAGAGGTGATTAGACATGATATGACACGACTTCAAATTACTGAGGGCATGACCCTTGATAGAAAGGTATAGAGGTCGAAGATTACGGAAGAAGGGTAGTAGATAGTTATAAGTTTCTCCTTTTCCTACTAGTTTCTTTAGTAGCACTCAAGTTCTTGTATGTGCCTAAATGGATTATTATTTCGTCATGTGATTTAGTTCGCCTTTGTTATCGTATTCCATGTTGTTAGTGTTTAGTACTACTAATTCCCCGCCCCCTTTATTTTTTTATTTTTATTTTTATTTTTTATTTTTTTATTTTTTTTATTATTATTATTTTTTCCCCTCGTCTTTTTCCTCTTCTCACTCTTTCTAAGCCGATGGTCTATTGAAAATA
>AWOL01S0082101.1:4660-27157 GCA_000715115.1 Nicotiana otophora | reverse complement strand
TACCCTCCCCAGACCCCATTAATGGGATTCTACTGGGTTGTTGTTGTTGTTGTTGTTGTAAAAGTTATGCAATAATCACTTTAACTAGAACATATCATTACATGAATCATGGTGGTCATGCTCTTAAACAAACAATTCCTTCCATATATTACAATGTACAATATGTTCTAACAAAGTATCAACAACTTTATTAATGACCTTAATATAAGTCATTCAGAGTCCAACCATATTGATCCAATGATCACAAAATAATACATGAAAAAATAAAGTGTGCACTGTCATGTATATCAAAATAAACATAATGTCCAGACAAACTGTTAGGGAACAAAGCAAGGCTAAATTGAGCTACTAAGACCCATATGAGTTACATGATCCTTGAAAATATTGGCCGGCAGACCTTTAGTCATAGGATCAGCAATCATCAAAGAAGTATTAACATCCTCAAAACTCACATATTGCTTCTTCACAGTCTCTAACCATCAAGTACTTTATGTCGATGTACTTGCTTCGGCTGCCACTTTTATTATTCTTAGAAAAGAACACTACAGCTGAATTGTCATAGAAGATTCTCAATGGCCTTGAAATGGAATGGGCAATCCTAAGGTCGAAAATAAAGTTTTTCAACCATAACGCGTGTGATGTAGCTTCATAGCATGCTATAAATTCAGCTTCCATTGTGGATGTTGCAACAATGGTCTGCCTGACACTTCTCCAAGGTACAACACCTCCAACAAAAAGAAAAATGTATCTTGAAGTGGATTTACCAGTTTCTTTGCATCCACCCAAAGTAGAGTCTAAATATCCAATCACCTCCAATGAGTCAGAAAATTTGTATGTGAGCTTAAAATTCTTGGTTCCTTGAAAATATCTCAAAACCCTTTTGCTAGTTTTCCAATGGTCAAGTACATACCTGCATAGATAAGGCTCCCAAGAGGCTGTTACACATTATATTTTTGTACGTGAGAGTACATCATAAGTCAATTGATGTAAGCTCAAAAATGAGATCGTCTTTGAAAGTACATAAAGTAAGTTAATAATGTTACCTTGGAGGTTACAAATCTTTAAGATCATGGATAACAACTACCAAGAGGGTTGAAAGGCTTAGGAGGTAAGCAAATTGAAGAAAATAAGTTTCGTCGAATGTCGACAAGTTGGGAATATTATAACATATACTTTTGACGTAATACTAGGGTTCTTAATGTGATAAGGAGGTTATGTTATGAGTTATTTTAGTCGTATGATAGTCATGTATTACATTTTGAAGTCAAGCGAGTTTTAGAACAAAAGTTGGCAAAGGTCATCACAAGTTACATTCATAATGTGCTGAATATTATGTCAAATATAGTAGAGCTTTTATCCTAATATACTTGGAATTACAAGATTATACATATATAAAATTGATGATCTATGAGTCTAATTTCTAAAGCATTAAACCATTCATCGATATGATATCTGAGCAAAGAGATATTTGCAGTTTTACGAAACTGCGCAGACTGCATAGGTGACAAGTAGGTGGGTCACTAAGGCTTTTTGAGCAATACCTTACATGTGCTATCTGAGGTCTTTTGGGGACATATTATATACCAAATTGGAGTTCTTAGAATGTAGTTTCCTAACGATTTTAACTATTTGCTCATATGACATACAGATAAAAAGATATAAATGTTGGAAGAAGGGCCAATGCTAGGGTGCCAAGTAACACCTTTTTGACTTTTTAACAAATTGGATATTTATATCCCTTATGTCGTCTCTTTCTTCATTTTTTCAAGAGACCACAACCAAATAAGATCCATAAACTTACCCTTAAGATCTCTACAAGGATTTCAAAGAAGATTAACATCCTTGGTACGAAATCAAGAAGCGATAACATAAAACGATCCCTACGACGTAAGTATTACTATATCGCCTCTCTTTTTCTTTGTAGTTTGAGTTTTGGAAGGTATTTAATAGTTAAGAAAATTCCTAATTTATGTATTTGAGATTTTAAATATCAAGTAAGGTTGATAAATTCATTTCCTAATAGTTAGAACTCATGGGACGGTGATCGAAAATAGTGAGTTCGAGTTATTCGACTTGTAGTGGACTGCTTTGTAGGTTGTTTCGTGTTGTTTTGGGGCTGTATATTTTGATACTATTTAATGGAGTTTTGGAGGATAAATTGTATGGATAAACGCCACATAATGGCGAAATGGTGGATTAGTCATTCTTTGTAACATTTTCGGGGTGTTTGACACTGCTATAGTTATCGTTTTTGGTATGAGGTGTTCGGGGTGTGTTGGTCTGTTGTAAGATAAATATAACATGGATTCGACTTGAATATGCTGTAGGAGGTAATTATACTATGTTCTTGCAAGTTCTTAAGGTTATCTTGATGTTGATTAAGTTAAATGGATGCGATAGACATGAACTAGTGAGTAAAGTTGCTAATTGAGGATAGTTAGAGTTGTGGATTGCTTTCTTTGTTATAAATATATGGTATAAGACTGGAATCATTGAGAATGACTTCATTATCACGTTAATGATACTGTTAAGTTAAATTAAGGAGTTTATAAGGGGTGATATGGGGTATATAGGTTTCAATCGGAGCTTGTCGCTCGTCGTGAAGTAGTTGTGACTTGTTGTTGTTATATGGTGTCTTGTTATTGATAATTATGTATTGTTGGATTCCTCTTGTCATTGTTGTTGATATATGGTATTGGATCTTGTTACAGGGGAGATGCTGTCCATATTTACATAAACGAGTTACTAGTTTAAGTTGTGGACTTAGCCTTTACTCAACACTGATTTTGAATCACTTTATGCTATGGTAGATTGAGTTGAGTTGCTTGAAGAATTGCTTGAAAGGTATTAGTGACTCAATGGAGGCAAGGTATGTTAAGGCTATCACTTCTTTCCTTTTGGCATGATCCATATGATGCAACGAAACGAGCAAGCACGTAACTTTCACAAATGATGATATTCCTAGAAGTACTAGGGTTATCTATGTTCTTGATTCCCCATATGTCCTACTATCATATCGTATGTTCATGGGTCTCATGACATTCCGAGAGATTATTGACTTACTTCATTATGCATTGCATTCATTTATGCATGTATATTTACCCACGACTATATGGCTTTATATACACATATAATATATGTTTATGGGATATGGGAAAATATTATGGCGTTATATACGCACCTCCACCTGGTCAGATAGTCTATGTTGATGATTTCGCCAACAGAGGCCGAGATGATATGATGGGATGCCCTCAGAGGCTTAATGATGTTATGTACGCATATACCTATGCATGATGTGATATTTATACGCATATGCATGACATTATAAATATTTCATGATTCACAGAGCTATTCAGACTTACATGTTGAGTTCTTTACTCCATGTTTCTTTCATGTCTTTTATATACTGCTTTCATTCCTTATATACTCGGTACTTTATTTGTACTGACATCCCTTTTGCCTGGGGACACTGCGTTTCATGCCCGCAGGTCCCGACAGATAGGTTGAGAGTCCTCCTAGTAGGCTACCAGCTCAGCGGAAGGTGTTGGTGCACTCCATTTGCTCTGGAGTTTCCTATTTGGTCAGTATGATTTGGACATGTATTGATTGGTATGGCGGGCCTCTGTCCCGACCATTATGATATTTATGTACTCTTAGTGGCTTGTATTCATATCTCATGTATATGGATACTTGTATGGCCTTGTCGGTCTATGTTTTGAGTGTACAAATGATCATGTCGGCCTTATAGGCTCGTATGTCACATGTATAAGTTTGTATTCCATGTTGGATCATCCTATGCCGAGTATTCCCTTATGTTTTATTCTGGTTATATCATGATGGCTCTTCTAGTCCATTTACCCATGATGGTATGATAATAAAGATATGTTATGTTGGTGCTCGGTTAGGTAAGGCATCGGGTGCCCATCGCGACCCATCGGTTTGGGTCGTGACACAAGCGAAGCATAGGGAATGTATTTCATTTGCTCCTTTTCCAATGCATTTTGTGGACATTTATTCAATGAGAATTTGTCACCTTTAATTATTGGTGCTTCTATAGGTGAACAGTTCTTCATCCCGAATCTTTCTATAATTCTTTCAATGTAGGCCCTTTGAGACAATCCAAGTAATCTTTGGGATCTGTCTCTGTGAATCTATATGCCATAAGAGGCTTCACCCATATCTTTCATCTCAAAATTTTGGATAAGGGATGTTTAGTATCGTACAACAACCCCAAATCACTACTTGCAAGCAAAATATCATCCAAATCTAGGACTAAAAACATATATTTGCTTCTACTTATCTTAAGGTATAGACACTGATCAATGATGTTCTCCGTAAATCCAAATGAAGAAACAACATTATGAAACTTAATATACCATTGGCGGGGAGCCTACTTTAGCCCATAAATGGATTTATTCAACTTGTAAACAAGGTGACTTTTGTCCTTATCACAAAATCCTTCAGGCTGACGCATGTATACCTCCTCTTCAAGATCTCCATTCAGAAAAGTTGTTTTCACCTCCATTTGATGTAACTCTAAATCAAAATGAGCTACTACTGCCATGATTATTCTCAATGAATCCTTCTTTGATACTGGAAGAGAAGGTTTCATGGTAATGAATGCCTTCCCTTTGAGTAAAACCCTTGGCTACAAGTTTGGCTTTATATCGTTCGATATTACCATATTAGTCTCTTTTAGTTTTAAAACCCCATTTGAAACCTATAGTAGAGGTTCCCTTTGGTAATTCGACGAGATCCCAGACTTTATTTTTAGCCATAGTTTCTAACTGTTCTTTCATGGCATCATACCAAAGTGTGGAATTTTCTCCACTCATGGCTTGCGAAAACAAGCATGGATCATATTTTAGTCCAATATCATAATCAAACTCTTCGAGATATACAACATAGTCACTAGAAATTGCTGGTTTTCGAACTCTTGAGGATTTTCTTACTCCTATTATTTCAGAGACTTCTTCAATGGGTTCAAGTAAAGCGGGATGATCTTCATATGGCTCCTCAAGTAGCGGTGGATCTTGAACTTGTTCTAACTCAAATAATTCATGAGAATGTTTCTGAGCAACATTCAAGTTCCCAATATATAAAGGTATCACACGTAGTTTCCTTATTTATTTCAATGCCACCCCTTGAGACAAACCACTCCCACTTTCTTCATGCTCCTTAAAAAATTTAGCATTTCTAGCCTCAACAATTTTAGGAGAATGAGAAGGACAATAAAACCTAAATCCCTTAGAGTTAACCGCATAGCCTATAAAATAACCACTTATTGTTCTGTCATCCAACTTCTTTAGTTGTGGGTTATGAACTCCCACTTCAGTTGGACATCCCCAAACGTGTAAATGATTTAAACTAGGTTTAAATCCTTTCCATAACTCAAAAGGTGTCTTGGGGACAACATTGGATGGAACCCGATTTAAAATATACACAATGGATTTTAAGGCTTTACTCCATATGGATAAAGGTAAACTTGATCTGCTAATCATAATTCTTACCATGTCCATTAATGTCTGATTCCTTCTTTCTGCCATACCATTTTGTTGTGGTATTCCTAGCATGGAATACTGAGCAATTATACCTTTACTTTCAAGGAACTCAGCAAATGGACCCTTAACTTGTCCCTTATCTGTGTACTTACCATAATATTCTCCACCCCTATCAGATCTTACAATTTCGATCTGAGCACAAGTTTATTTTTGTACTTCTGTTTTATAAACTTTAAATGCATCAAGTGCTTCTAATTTGTCAAATGAAAAATAGAGATACATATATCTTGAATAGTCATTAATAAATGAGATAAAATATCTCTCACCATTTAAGTAAGGGGTAGGAAAAGGTCTTCATATATCTATATGTATGATCTCAAGCAATTGAAAACTCCTTTTGGCACCTTTAGTTGATTTGTTGATCTGCTGACCCTTTATGAAGTCCACACAAGTCGCAAAGTCAGAAAAATTAAAAGTTTTTAGAACTCCATTATTAACCAACCTTTTGACTCTATCAATAGAGATATGTCTCAATCTTTTATGCTAAAGACTTGATGAGTTCTCATTGATAATACATCGCTTAGTGCCAATTTATTTGTTATGCAAAGTTAAAACATTACATTCAAATGTGGGGTCTAGCTCAAGTTTATATAAATTTTTATTCAAATTTCCAAAATCAATAACTTTATTATCTTTCAAAAGTTTCACAGAAAGATAATGAAAATTCAAATCATATCCACTAATCGATAGTTTTGAAAGAGACATTAAATTTCTAGAATATGCTGGAACATAAAAAGTATTTTCTAAAACTAAGTGAAAACCATCCTTCAAAATGAGCCTATAATTCCCCATGCCTTCCATACGTGAATGCGTCCTATTGCCATAATAGACATATTGTTCACTTCCTATCGGTTTCCTCTGAGTTAGAAAGCCCTGCATGATTTTGGCAATATGAATTGTAGCAACAGAATCAATCCACCATGTATTATCAGAAATTTCAGTAAAATTAGATTCATAACATACAAAGGTAAAATTACCTTTTTTCTCAAGCCATTTCTTGTATTTCAGGCAATCTTTCTTCCAGTGTCCTTTCTTGTTACAGAAACGACAAGCATCTTTATCAAAAGTGCCTTTATTCTTCATGGGAACACTTTTGCCCTTCTTTGCATTTGTCTTATTATGAGTCACCAAATTAACACTTTCAGGTATCTCATGCTTCAACCTCTCTTCTTCTTGAACACACATGGTCAAGAGTTCATTGATTGACAATTTATTCTTATGTGTGTTGTAAGAAATCTTAAACGGACCATATTCCGCAAGAAGAGAGTTGAGAATTAATGAAATGCACAAGAAATAGTTCAGACGTATCCACCTCAAGGGACTTGAGTTTAGCAGCAATGTCTCGCATCTCCATAATGTGTTCGCGCACTGTACGACTTCTATCAAAAGTCATACTTGAGAGCCTCTTCATAAAGGTGCTGCCAATGCCTTGTCGGAGCTTATAAATTGTTCATCAATTTCCTTCATATAAGCTTTGACCTTATCGCTATTAGGGATAGAACCCCTAATACTTTTGCTTATGTGGACTTTGATGAGCATTAAACTTAAGCGATTAGATGCCTCCCACTGCTCATAATTAGCCTTAGTCGTTGACGTACTTGATTCCATGGGAATAGGTGGTTCATCTACACAGAGTGCCAGGTCCATATCCGAGCACCCTAAAGTGAGAAGGACTTTCTCCTTCCATTCAGCATAATTATCATCAGAAAGCATTGGAATTGGAGCATTCTCATTAAAAATAGCGGTAGAAAAAGCGGTAAAGACTGCAAAATAAGGATAAACATACATAAGCTATGAAGTACAATCCATCAAGGTGCATCACGTAAAATACCGTTTCTAAGTAAATTCTAGACTCTCCTGTGAGCAGAAGTTGCAACCCATGCATAGAATTTACTTTACTTATTAAACTAGTAAACCAAAACACATAAAATTAATCTGTACCTGTGGGCATAAGATGATTTTAAACTGTGGCTACTCCTAAGTACATCACATAAAAGAAAACTCAACATGATATCTAAGTAATTAACCTTAATAATCAACTTAAGCAAAATGTTGATTAGCTTCAAAAGGGTATACTGGATATAAGCATGACGCCATATTTTCTCAAAGGTTAATTCTTATAATTCAAAAATATTATAAGAACTTGAACCATAGCATAGTTGTAGAACATTTAGCTATTCCTTTTCTTATAACTTACTTAAGGACAAAACCATACAAATTTGGTGAAATATGAAAATAAAACTTCAAAATATTAAGCATAATCATGGGCTTAATTAAAAATGTATAGATGACATGATAACCAAAGGCAAACAAATTGTTATCAACACGTTGTGAATACAAGCACAGTGTATTTAACCCATCATGATTTAGTTACCAATTAAATACCAAAAGTAGATTCAATTCTTTAATTATTGTCAAATATGGAACTTCCTATTAGTCATACCACAGACTTGAGAAACCAGATCATGTCAAGTATTTATATAAACAGTAGGCTCTTACATATAAACAATCAAGTCAAAAGATTATTTTGGCCAATAAGATCTTCTTGTCAAGGTCAAAGGCAGAATCTTGAATAAGATCAATTTTCACAAAGGCTAACAGAAAGGAGGCAAATCACGGTTTCTCATTGAAGGCTAACAGTAAGAAGAGAAGTCACGACTTATGACTACCAGTTAAGTTAAAAACTGTTCAAACAGAATATGCCGTAAAGCCAAAAATACAAACAACACAAATTCATCAAATTTAACCCTCTTTCTTAGAATATCGTCAACGTATACAGCAATAATAGAAATGAGTGTCCTGTTTGTTTGAAGAATAGGGAGTAGTCGTTTAGAGAGGAAGAGAATCCCTTGAAATTGAGGGCTCCGACAAGCCCGGCATACCATTGTCTTGAAGTTTGCTTTAAGCCATAAAGGGACTTCTTAAGTCGACAAACATGGTTGGGGCTGTGGAAGACAAACCAGCAGGGAACTTCATATAAACCTCTTCCTGCAACTCCCCATGTAAAAAGGCATTACTCACATCAAATTGAGAAATAAACCACCATTTCTTGACTGCAATAGAAAGCAAACATATGATAGTTGTCATTTTGACAACTGGAGAGAAGGTTTCTGTGTAATCAGTGCCTTCTCTCTGCACATCACCCCTTATAACCAGCCTGGCCTTTAACCTTTCAACAGTACCATCAGCATGATACTTGACCTTGTAAACCCATTTACATGGAAGAGTTTACATGGACCTAACCTGGATTGGAACAAGCCTGAGTGTAACTGGTAGGTTCTGAAATGATAGAGAGTAATTGAATAAGATGCTTATTAGGAGTAAAAAAGTGTAGAAAAGGAAAAGATAGGTGGTGAGCGAGGAGAGGAAAAACAAGAGGTGGTGAGATCAGTGAAGTAGATGTTATTGCAAACATAATCTTTAAGATAATCAGGTAGAGTGCCTATATTATCTCTGTTTGATCTCCTGATGGGAATTGGTGGGGATGAAGAGGTAGGAGAAAGAGTAGGTAAAGTAAGGGAAGCATGTGAAGTAAGATGTGTAGGAAAACAAGTAGGATTGGTGTGAGGTATGGGTGCAGATTGTGGTGTAGGTGAGTGCTGAGAAGGAGTATCATGAGTGAAATGACTGGGAGGAGTAGGAAAAATTAAAGGAGTTTGGACTGATGGAGGAGAGGAGCCTTTTGTAGAAGAGGTGAGATAGGTGAATGGAAAAATATGTTCAAAAAAATGAACATCCCTAGAAACAAACGGGTTCTTAGTAGTTAGATCCAATAGTTTGTAACCTTTTTGTCCAATAGGATAGCCCATGAAAACACATGCCTTTTCCCTAGGTTCAAACTTTCCTCTATGATGTGACAAGGTAGAGGCATAGCATAAACAACCAAAACTTCTCAAGAAAGAATAGGAGGGTGCCTGGTCAAACAATAGTTCATAAGGAGTTTTACCTTTAAGCACCTTAGATGGGAATCTGTTGATAAGAAAAGTAGTTGTCAATATGCATTCTCCCCAATAAGGTATAGGCACCTTGGACTGAGACAATAGAGCCATGGCTACCTCTAATAAATATTTGTGCTTCTTTTCTACAATACCATTTTGTTGAGGAGTACCCACACATGAAGTCTAATATAAAATTCCTTGAGATTGGAGAAATATAGAGGCAGCATTGGCTTTCCCTAATTCTAAAGCATTATCTGTTCTGATACTCTTCACTTTTGCATTGAATCGTCTTTTCACCATATTTAAGAAACATTTCAAGACAGAAAATGCATTGCTCTTTGTGCTTAACAAGTAAGTCCAAGTTGCTCTACTGAAATTATCCACAATGGTGAGAAAGTATTTATATCCATTATGAGTAGGTATCTTATAAGGTCCTCATGTGTCAATGTGAATTAGATCAAAGACTTGCTTAGTTTTGATGTGACTAATTGGAAATGGTAATCTAGACTGTCTTGCTTGAGGATATGCATCACAATCACAAATAGGAGTAGAGAGAAATGAAATAGAACTGATGTGTTTCATTGCATTAAAGGGCAAATGCCCCCATTTTATATGCCATAACCTTACATCAGATCTGTTTTTGCTAAGATAGGAAAAGAAAAAGAAGCCGAAACTGAATTAGAAAAAGAGTTCTTAAACAAAGATGTTGTAGTTTTTGAAGATAGGCTCCTAGATTTTGTCACATCAGGCTGCAATAAGTAAAGTCCTTCCTTAGCTTCACCAGAAACTTGAGGGCTCTTCATGAGAGGGCCCTGCAAAATGCACCCAAAAGAAGTGAAAACTAAGTGACACTTAAATTTTTGACAAAGCCTATGTACATAGAGTAAGTTATATCTGAAACTAGGAATATGAAAAACATGTTCTAACACTAAACTTGGAAATATGGAAACACTGGCTGAGTGATTGACTTTAACTCTAGAAGAATTAGGCAACCTCATCATTAATGGAGTAGGTAATAGTATTAAGAATAAGAATGTATTGGCATTGAAACACATGTGCTCAATTGCTCCTGAATCTATGATCCAGGAGTTATCAAGGTTAGAATTAGTAATTGAATAACATGTTGGAGAGTTGGTAAGTAATATACCAGTAGTAGAATTTACATTAACCTCCTCAGTGCCTCAGTGCCTCCATGCCTTGTCTGCATTTGATTCAGAAGGCTGATCAATTGATTGAACTGGCCTGATGAATGCTTTTGAGAAAACTGAGGCCCCTCTGTCATGTTGCTATGAACTTCTCATGTATCCTCTACTGCAACAGCTGAATTTCCTTTTGTAATATTTTGCACCTTCTTGTTCTTAATAAACTTGAAATCAACAGGAAAACCTATAAGTCTATAGCAATTTTCAATTGTGTGATTAGTCATCTTGCAAATTAGAACACATCTGTGCATTTTTCTTCCCTTTGTATCCAGAGTTTCCTTTGTAGGAATTGTGTCGAGTCTTCTGTTGAGTGCTGAATTGATAACCAGTAGAGGTTTATGGTTCTGAGAAGCTTGATTTCTCACCATAAAGGAAGAACCATTTGTTAGAAATTGGAAACTGACATGGATTTTCCTTTGATTCTCATCTTGCATGAGAAACGAATATGCTTGATTGACTGAGGGTAATGGTTTGATCATGAGAATGTTGCTTCTAGACTGTCCATAGGTCTCACTCAATCCCATGAGGATTTGAATGAGCCTTTCATCTTCCTTGAATTGCTGCATTTTCTTCTAACCACCACAGTTACAGTTGCAAGAACAATACATGTCAGTGTTAAGTGTGTCTAACTCATCCCATAGTCGTTTTATTTTGGTAAAATAACTGGCAATATCTGTTGATCCTTGAACTAAATCAGCTAGTTCCTTTTGCATGTGGTATAATTTGGCTCCATTTGGTTGGCCAAACCTGTGCTCCAGATCCAACCACAAATCCTTAGTTATTTTTTAGTACAGGACATTGTGAGCAATCACCTTGGTCAGAGAATTCAACAACCATGATGTAACTATATGGTTACATCTACGCCAAGTTTGAAAGGTAGGTTCAGTTGGGGTTGGCATAGGGCAGGATCCATTAATAAAACTCAATTTATTCTTGTCTAAGAGTGAGATTAAGATAGATCTGCTATATCCAGCATAACCTTGATCATCAAATGGTATGTTTACAAGTATCATCCTTGGTGCATCAGATGCATGAAGAAAGTAAGGATGTGTGGAATCAATGATGTTTCCATTGACTATTGTTGTCGATGGTGAGCTATGGACGATAGGAATTTCAGTAGTATCGGAAGAAGGAGACATGACCGATTCAAAAAATTGAAAAGAAGAGCTAATGCTCTCATACCATGTAGGATTTTGAAGAAGAGAATTGTGAAATTTTTTGTATATTTCTGAATGAAATTATTGTATAAGATGAATGTATATTTATACAAGTATTAGCTATTTTAGAAAGAATTGAAAAATAAAAATAGCCTATGAATTATGTACACTTGTCTTATTTCTACTAGCTCAATTCTAACAATATAACTAATAACTATTATTCCTTCTGCATGTGGGTCTTTGTGTGCATGTGAGAAGGGTCTAGAATGTGACCATGCTTTGAACGGTCCAGATTAGATCCTTGATTATTTTGCTTGTTGGCTGAGATGGTGCCACATTACATGTCACGTAACTTTTCAAATGATGGGCTAAGACCAAGTCTTAGCATTGTTTTGTCCGAATTTGTTTTGTCTAAGACCTTCAGTCCTTTCTTCTCTTCTTCTTCATCGATTCCTTTCTTCTCTTCTTCTGTACAAATTCCTTTCTGAGAAATCAAATAGTTAGAGTGATATTGATGTATTCCAACCAAAAACGTGATATGTTAGCACAAATATATATAAAGGTCACAGACTTTATGAAATCAATGCCGAGCCAAACTGTAGTTTTCTCTGTAGACTGGAGAAATCCATGTTATATTAACATGACGGCACTTAATGGTAAACAATATTCATAATCATTATTAATGGATACTAAACAACATAGCTAAAAGGTTGGATATGACACCATGATGTACAAATTAAAACACGTTCACAGAGCCTACGCAGCAGAATATTAATAGGAACGTACCTTCATCCATGGTTGTTCAAGTGATGAGGGGAATTGCCTTGGAAGAACCTTGACAGAAAACCTAGAGCCTTCTAGCCTGTACCTATCGTAGGATGCTAGACTGATGGAGTCACAAGCGTATTTATAAGTAGGCTAGGGATTCTTAGGCAAATACATTTGCGTAAGGATTTCTCCATAAATTACGGTTGCCCTAGGGGCTCCTAATAAAATTATTTCTTTCTATCAAAGAAACTACCATATATACATAACTATAGAATATTATTTGATATATCATTTACTTGGGAGACAAGGTAAATAATTTATTACCTAATATGTGGGACACATTAGAAGTCTCTGGAAGAGACGGTAAATTTTTACCAAAAGATACTAACTCATTCTCCAAAAAACACGTTCAATATTATTTAAAAATAGCGAATAAAAATATGAAGTAAAGAGAAAATAACAATTCTAATATCATTCACATCAAAAAAATTAGTACTGCCACTGTTCTTTTTCAACTGTCCACAATAGATTTTGCACTCCCCTTAAAAAATAATAAATAAAGTATATATTTTATCATAATACATATAAAAATAATAAGTGTTTACACGAAAAATCGGATAGAGTTAAATTTGTGTATGGTTCTAAGGACACGTGCTATAATACGATACAAATCATAGGGATAAATAGAAATATATATATTCTAGACAAATGAAATAAAATATAAGGCAGAAAAAAAGAAATACTGATGTACAAGGCAAAGTAAATGAGCTGCCAAATCTTAATCTCTCAAAAGTTGTCTTTGTGGTTTTTTTTTTTTGCTTATGCTTACAAGGATCCCCCTCTTTATAGTAGATGGATCCTACGTTATATATAATAAAAAATATATAGTGGAGAACCCATGATGAATTATTTTTTTCCCAATTTCTTTCAAGATTCTCTCCCTTAGTGCGGTCGCAACGGCCCTTATCTGCGAGCTCGATACTGACTCGAAGTCGGTATTGGATCAATCCATCGGCCTTGACTCGGGCTTCATCCCGATTCAGAGTCTTGATATTTGTGGTGGGTATTGGCCGGTCTATTCAACTTCGACAACCTTTACGTTGCCTCGTAGTTCGATTTGGTTATGGGCTCGATAATGATACCGAACCGATCATTGGTCGGACTTAGAGCTCAAAGCACGACGTCCTTACTTCTAACCTCGCCCTGATATTACGCGGATACCCTTCGATCGAAGTATTACCATCTCGACCAGTTCGTATGATTGACTACTTAGTTTTAACCGTATAAAAATAGTCCCATCATTTCTCGAGAAGGATGTAACGAGAAACGATATGACTTTCCAATGGTACGATTAGATATACACTGACGTTAAAAACGAGTTCGATCATGACGCACATGATATTTGTCCCGTCGGTTCCGTTTACCGAGGTATTTAATGCGTGTCTGATGATGGTTGGCCATTACCGATTATTGAACCGACACCGCTTAACCTATAAATATCCTTTTTTCTTCCATTAATCACCTTTACATTCTCTGATCAAAAACAAATCTAAGCATATCCCCATATTTTCTGAATTCGTTTGCGTAAAATTTGTCCTTCTATGTTTTTAACTACAAAATCTTTCTTTGAAACATCATACCCTTTTTATTCCTTTCTTCTGAATTCAAGTAAGATGGTGAAAACATCAAATAACGTTCCCCAAAAAGGAGAGGCCTCTTCTTCGCAGCCCGCCGCCGATAAAACACCGATAGAGCCACGGCCAAAGGAGTGTGTTCCCAAGACATGCCTTCTCACCTCCGATTTCAATCTCAATAAAAGTACGTTGATTCTCGGTCGATGCGAACCGGTATCGAGATATTTATGCTCAATAACCAAAAATCAACTCGAATAGTTGAAGGCAGATTGCAACTGGAAAAATAAGGAAGTGGTGATTCCGACTTCCAACGAAGATATTACCACCCATGTAAAAGGGTTCTTAAGCTTGTATACCTACCCATTTACGTTAAGACCTTTCGACCTTGTTATCGTCGACTTATGTCGACAATACCAAATAACTCTTGGACAAATTCATCCTTCTTTTTGGCGGATCATTATTCTGATCTGTTTCTTTGCAAACATGATCGAGGGAATGCCTTTCACCCTCGATCATCTTATTAGACTGTATAGTTCCTGCCTCTTTCGAGGCGGATTAGTAAAACTGCAATGCCGGGCTACCAAGGTATTTTTCTTGAGTATAGACGAGGACAAGGATCGAGGTTGGATAGGCAGGTTTGTCCGAGTGAAGACTTCGGACCTGATCCAAGCCAAAAAGATGCCGTTCCCCGAATAATGGAATATGAATCATGAGTATACTTTACTGTTTTATTTCCTATTGCCTTGTATCTTAGTTTGTTTTCTTACCGATATCTTATTTGTGATACAGCGGTTCCTTGGATGCTCGGTGCCATCCCGATCTTAAGAGCTGGGAGCTGGCTCTGACTTCGAACTCCTCATACGCCGAACGTTCATGGCGTGATCTGGCGAAGGGCCGATGAGAGGCGAAAAATCATGGTAAGCCCATTTTTCATGTTTTGGGAGTTCGAACAAAATAATTTCCTTATACTCAACCGATTTCTTATGTTTTTGGGAATTCTTGTGTGTAGACCTGCGCAAAGACGTAGTTTTGAGGCCCCTGCCCGGCGAGGAAGAGACCTCGGTTCCAGTTTCCAAACCAGCAAAGGGAAATAAAAGGATGCGGTAAGCCTCGGTAAGCCTTAATTTTTTTCGTTTGGTATTATCCCTTATGTCTATTTTCTTTTTTCACTTTGTTTCTTCTTCCCTTGTAGGATGCGGCAGCTTATCTAGAGGCATGTTCTCGATCCCGAGCTGATCTGCATCGATATGAGGTCGATCTCTGACGGGTCACGGAGGAGAGGAATTCCCTTAAACTCCTCTTAGGGCAAAGAGGGGAGGAAATCAAGGATCTCCGAGCTGAGTTGACTAAAGCTCACCAAGATCAGACCGGTCTGTCCGAGCAGGTAATGATACTATTAAAAGCTTATGGGCTTGATACTGGAATGATGGCTAATCTTTCGGTCTCACAACTGCAGTAGAAGCTTGAGTTGATCGGGAAACTCCGTGAGGAGGTTGGTGAGATAAAGGTGGAGTCCTTGAAATGGAAAGAAAATATGGACCGCCTTGCTGCAGAGAGAGATGTTGTTCGAGCCCAGTTGTGATCGACCGAAAGTCAACTTTAGAGCCTAAAGGAGAAAAACTTGGCTCAAGCAAGGGAAAAGGAGAAGCTCGAGGCTCGGTTGGCCTCTGAACTTGCCAAGGCTGAAAAAACAAAGGTCAATGCAGACGCAATGATGGCTGTTTATCGGGCTGATGCTGAAGCAACTCAGTTACATGCGAGAGAGGTTGTCGATACCGCTCGAACTCGAGCATATTGGATCGCCGAATTTGCCAAATGCCAAACTCGGAGGGAAACCCTCGAGGAGATCCATACTCGGGGTTTCGATCTTTCTGAAGAGATAACAAAGGCAAGAGAGCTTGAAGCTGATGTTGGGGCCTTGGCCTCCGATGATGATGACGAAGACGATGACGACGATGATGATGATGATGACAGCAGCAAAAGCGGATCTCAGAGTGGGGAGGATCCCGATGGAGAAAAGATTGCTCCCGTAGATGATTAGGTTCCTTTGTGAGGCCCTGATCGGTCGTTTTGTAAATATCATCGTGTATATAAAGTCTTTTCTTTTTCTCAGCTTGTCTCTGTTCCCATTCTTCTGCTTAGTGAAGATTTTGTTTACTTGTGCTTTATGAAAATGTTCGTAAGTTTGAGGCTTCAGGCAATTTGCTCGAACTCGAAGTAGCATAGCCCTTGGGCTTAATAGTCGAGTGAGTGATTGCTTGTACTCAAAGTATTTGTATCCCGTAGGCCTTTTATGATCGAGTGAGTGATTGCTTGAACTCGGACTTGGAGAATCATAGCCCGTAGGCTTTTTATGGTCGAGTGATTGTTCAAACTCGAAGTAAGATAGCCCTTAGGCTTGAGTGAGTGATTGCTTCAAACTCGACTCAAAGTATTTTGTAGCCCGCATGCCTTTTGTGATCGAGTGATTTGCTAGAACTCGAAGTAAGATAGCCCTTAGGCTTGAGTGAGTGATTGCTTCAAACTCGACTCAAAGTATTTTGTAGCCCGCATGCCTTTTGTGATCGAGTGATTTGCTAGAACTCGAAGTAAGATAGCCCTTAGGCTTGAGTGAGTGATTGCTTCAAACTCGACTCAAAGTATTTTGTAGCCCGCATGCCTTTTGTGATCGAGTGATTTGCTAGAACTCGAAGTAAGATAGCCCTTAGGCTTAATAATTGAGTGAGTGATTGTTTCTAACTCGAACTCAAAGTATCATAGCCCGTAGGCTTTTTATGGTCGAGTAATTTGCTCAAACCCGAAGTAAGATAGCCCTTAGGCTTGAGTGAGTGATTGCTTCGAACTCGACTCAAAGTATTTTGTAGCTCGCAGGCCTTTTGTGATCGAGTGATTTGCTAGAACTCGAAGTAAGATAGCCCTTAGGCTTGAGTGAGTGATTGCTTCGAACTCGACTCAAAGTATTTTGTAGCTCGCAGGCCTTTTGTGATCGACTGATTTGCTAAAACTCGAAGTAAGATAGCCTTTAGGCTTAATAATTGAGTGAGTGATTTCTTCGAACTCGAACTCAAAGTATTGTAGCCCGTAGGCTTTTTATGGTCGAGTGATTTGCTCGAACTCGAAGTAAGATAGCCCTTAGGCTTAATCATTGAGTGAGTGATTGCTTCGAACTCGACTCAAAGTAGTTTTGTAGCTCGTAGGCCTTTTGTGATTGAGTGATTCGCTCGAACTCGAAGTAAGATAGCCCTTAGGCTTAATCATTGAGTGAGTGATTGCTTCGAACTCGACTCAAAGTAGTTTTGTAGCTCGTAGGCCTTTTGTGATTGAGTGATTCGCTCGAACTCGAAGTAAGATAGCCCTTAGGCTTAATCATTGAGTGAGTGATTGCTTCGAACTCGACTCAAAGTATTTTTGTAGCCCTACGCCTTTTGTGATTGAGTGATTTGCTCGAACTCGAAGTAGGATAGCCCTTAGGATTGATAATTGAGTGAGTGATTGCTTCGAACTCGAACTCAAAGTATCATAGCCCGTAGGCTTTTTATGGTCGAGTGATTTGCTCGAACGCGAAGTAAGATAGCCCTTAGGCTTAATCATTGAGTGAGTGATTGCTTCGAACTCAACTCAAAGTATTGTTGTAGCCCGTAGGCCTTTTGTGATCGAGTGATTTGCTCAAACTCGAAGTAAGATAGCCCTTAGGCTTAATAATTGAGTGAGTGACTGCTTCGAACTCAAACTCAAAGTATCGTAGCCCGTAGGCTTTTTATGGTCGAGTGATTTGCTCGAACTCGAAGTAAGATAGCCCTTAGGCTTAATAATTGAGTGAGTGACTGCTTCGAACTCAAACTCAAAGTATCGTAGCCCGTAGGCTTTTTATGGTCGAGTGATTTGCTCGAACTCGAAGTAAGATAGCCCTTAGGCTTAATAATTGAGTGAGTGACTGCTTCGAACTCAAACTCAAAGTATCGTAGCCCGTAGGCTTTTTATGGTCGAGTGATTTGCTCGAACTCGAAGTAAGATAGCCCTTAGGCTTAATAATTGAGTGAGTGACTGCTTCGAACTCAAACTCAAAGTATCGTAGCCCGTAGGCTTTTTATGGTCGAGTGATTTGCTCGAACTCGAAGTAAGATAGCCCTTAGGCCTAATCATTGAGTGAGTGATTGCTTCGAACTCGACTCAAAGTATTTTTGTAGCCCGTAGGCCTTTTGTGATCGAGTGATTTGCTCGAACTCGAAGTAAGATAGCCCTTACGATTAATAATTGAGTGAGTGATTGCTTCGAACTCGAACTCAAAGTATCGTAGCCCGTAGGCTTTTTATGGTCGAGTGATTTGCTCGAACTCGAAGTAAGATAGCCCTTAGGCTTAATCATTGAGTGAGTGATTGCTTCGAACTTGACTCAAAGTATTTTTGTAGCCCGTAGGCCTTTTGTGATCGAGTGATTTGCTCGAACTCAAAGTAAGATAGCCCTTAGGCTTAATAATTTAGTGAGTGATTGTTTTGAACTCGAACTCAAAGTATCGTAGCCCGTAGGCTTTTTATGGTCGAGTGATTTTCTCAAACTCGAAGTAAGATAGCCCTTAGGCTTAATAATTGAATGAGTGATTACTTCGAACTCGAACTCAAAGTATTTTGTAGCCCGCATGCTTTTTTGATCGCTCGTATCAAATTCTTTTGATGGTGGTTGGCCTTTTAAAACTGTTTGAATCATGAAGTAGGAAGATCTTTTCAAAGTATGAGATATATGACAAGTAGTTTTCCTTTATAAGTCATTATACATGTGTTTGTATTTTGTGCCAGGTTTCGAGCAGAACTACATGGGCATGGTTCGTTTTGACAATTTGGCCCTTACACTTTTCTCTATCGAGGCCCTATCCGGCATGAATTTGATATGAAATACCTTTATTGTGTCGAACTTGATTTATTCGATGGTAGCCCCCCCCCCCTCCCCCAAGTATTCGAGGTTAATTATGAAGAAGCCTCGGATACTATCGAATTTTCCTTAGGTAGCACATAGGTCTTGCCTCGTTAAAAACCTTGTCGGAAAAACCCATTTGGGATAAAAAGCCGAACTAAGGGAAAAAAGAGTACAATGCGTGTTTTAAAACCAGAGGTCTTGATGTCTTTTGTGGAATTCTTGCAATGAGTTAGTGTCGAATATTTATATATAGACGATAGAAAGGAGAAAATCATACCTTAATAATAATATCGTGTGAGCAGCGATATGTTCCAATTGTTTGGTAATGGTTTACCATTCATTGTTCTGAGTTTATAAGACCTTTTTTCTGACTATATCGAGGACTTGATAGGGTCCTTCCCAGTTTGGGCCGAGCTTCCCTTCATTAGGATCTCGAGTGTTGATGGTGACCTTCTTTAGGACCAAGTCCCCGGCCTTGAAATGGCGGAGGTTGGTTCTTCTATTGTAGTACCTTTCGATTCGTTGTTTCTGTGCAGCCATTCGTACCAGTGCCTCTTCTCGTTTTTCATCTAATAATTTGAGGCTACTATTCATAGCCTCATTGTTCGGCTCTTTCGATGTATGTCAGAACCTTACGCTGGGTTCTCCGACTTCGACTGGAATTAAAGCTTCAGAGCCATACACTAAGAAAAACGGAGTCGCTTCCGTACTAGATTTAAATGTTGTCCGATATGCCCAAAGGACTTCGGACAGAATTTCTCTCCACTTTCCTTTAGCTTCTTTCAATCTTTTCTTCAAGTTTTGGATGATAGTCTTGTTCGTTGATTCGGCATGTTCGTTCCCACTAGGATGATATGGTGTCGACAATATCCTTTTTATTTTATGGTCTTCGAGAAATTTTGTCACTTTACCGCCGATAAATTGCTTACCATTGTCGCATGTTATTTTTGTTGGTATCCCAAATCGACACACTATATGATCCCAGATGAAATATATAACCTCTTTCTCTCTTACTTTCTCGAATGCCTGTGATTCAACCCATTTGAAGAAATAGTCAGTCATAAACAAAATGAATTTAGCTTTACCCGGGGCCGATGGTAGAGGGCCGACTATATCCATTCCCCATTTCATGAATGGCCATGGAGACATGACCGAATGAAGCTGCTCTCCGGGTTGATAGATCATGGGTGCAAACCTTTAAGATTTATCACATCTTCGAACAAACTCCGTAGTGTCTTTTCCATGTTGTCCCAGTAGTATCCTGCTATGATGATTTTGTGAATTAGTGATTCGGCGCCGGAGTGGTTCCCAAAAGTACCTTCATGGACCTCTCGTAAAACATAATCGGTGTCTCCTGGTCCCAAGCATACTACCAATGGTCCATCGAACGTCCTTCTGTATAATGTTCCATCTTCAAACAACGTGAATCGAGCGGCCTTGGTTCGTAGAACCCTCGATTCTTTAGGGTCCGATGGGAGTTTTACGTTCTTCAAATATTCAATATACTTATTTCTCCAATCCCAGGTTAAGCTTGTGGAATTTATCTCGGCATGTCCCTCATTGATTACAGATCCCGAGAGTTGAACGACAGTCCCCGAGTCGATATCATCTTCCTCGACCGACGATCCCAGATTTGCGAGTGCGTCGGCCTCACTGTTTTGTTCTCAAGGCACATGTTGTAGGGTCCATTCTTTGAAACGGTGCAGAGTTACCTGTAATTTGTTCAAATACCTTTGCATCCTATCTTCTCGAACTTCGAAGATTTTGTTTACTTGGTTCACCACTAGTAAAGAGTCACATTTGGCTTCAATGACTTCTGCTCCTAAGCTTTTAGCTAGCTCGAAACCTGCAATCATGGCCTCGTACTCGGACTCATTGTTAGTTAATCTAGTGGTTTTGATGGATTGCCTAATAACGCCACCCGTGGGAGGTTTTAATACGATGCCAAGCTCGGACCCCTTCATATTTGAAGCACCATCTGTGTAGAGGGTCCAAACCCCCGACGACATACCCAATTTTAACAAGAGTTCCTTTTCAACTTCGGGTACGAGGGTTGACGTGCAATCGGCCACGAAGTCCGCTAAAATTTGGGACTTGATGGCCGTACGGGGCTAATATTCAATATCGTACCCACTGAGTTTGACGGACCATTTGGCTAGTCGGACCGATAGTTCGGGCTTGTGCAAAATGTTACGAAGTGGGTAAGTGGTTAAAACGCATATGGGGTGACATTGAAAGTATGGTATTAACTTTCTAGAGGCGCTTATTAGTGCAAGTGCCAATTTTTCTAAGTGTGGGTATCCAGTCTCTGCCACTCCTAAGGTCCGACTTACATAATAAACAGAAAACTGCGTATCTTGCTCTTCTCAAACCAGGATTCCACTTACCGCCAAGTATAAGTAAAGCTTCTCATATGTCTTCAGAGTGTGAAGTAGTGGCGGGCTCGATAGGTACCGCTTCAATTGTTCTAGTGCCTGTTGGCATTCCGGGGTCCATGCGAAATCGTTCTTCTTTTTTAGTAGAGAGAAGAATTTGTGGCTTTGATCTGACGATCTTGAAATGAATTGGCCTAAGGCAGCTATCCGTCCGGTTAGCCTTTGCACTACTTTCACACTATCCACGACGGTGATGTCTTCGATGGCCTTGATTTTGTCGGGGTTGATCTCGATTCCCCGATTCGATACCATAAATCCAAGGAACTTGCCCGATCCAACCCCGAAAGCACATTTCTCGGGGTTGAGCTTCATGTTGTATTTCCTTAAAATTTTGAACATTTCCTGGAAATGAGTCAAATGGTCCTCTGCGCGCATGGACTTAACTAGCATGTTATCAATGTAAACTTCCATCGACTTACCTATTTGTTCTTCGAACATTTTATTCACTAGGCATTGGTAAGTAGCTCCTGCATTTTTTAGCCCGAATGGAATTACATTATAACAATAGGTTCCATACTTAGTGACAAATGAAGTTTTTTCTTGGTCTTCCGGGTTCATGCGAATTTGATTGCACCCGGAATAGGCGTCGAGAAAAGTAAGGATCTCGTGGCCGGCTATGGCATCGATCATGTGATCGATGCTAGGCAGTGGAAAAGAATCTATGGGGCATACTTTGTTTAGATCTTTATAATCTACACACATTCTAAGTTTGTTCCCTTTTTTAGGGACTACAACTACATTGGCTAACCATTCGGGATATTTTACTTCCCGAATTGACCCTATTTTGAGAAGTTTAGTTAACTCATCCTTTACAAATGCGTGCTTTACCTCGGACTGAGGTCTTCTTTTTTGCTTCATCGGTTTGAACCTAGGGTCCAAGCTTAGCTGGTG
>AWOL01S0082099.1:0-24355 GCA_000715115.1 Nicotiana otophora | reverse complement strand
CCGGAGCAAGACCCGCTCTCCAACCATGAATGCAACATCGCGAACCTTTCGGTCCGCGTAACTCTTCTATCTGGACCGAGCTGTGCAAAGTATATCCCGAATCAAGTTAAACTTTTCCAAGGCATCCTGAACCAAGTCCGTACCCAATTATCTGGCCTCGCCCGACTTGAACCAACCCACTGGGGACCGATACCGCCTACCATACAGAGCCTAATACGGTGCCATCTGAATGCTGGACTGATAACTGTTTTTGTAAGCAAACTCAGCAAATGGCAAGAACTGGTCCCAAGCACCCCCAAAATCTATCACACAAGCACCAAGCATATCCTCCAATATCTGAATAGTGTGCTCGGACTGTCCGTCCATCTGAGGGTGAAATGCTATGCTCAACTTAACCCGAGTACCCAACTCATGTTGTACAGCTCTCCAAAACTGTGATGTAAACTGTGTACCACGGTCATAGATGATAGATACTGGTACGCCATGAAGCCTGAGGATCTCACGGATGCGAGCCGACTTGGTAGCTGCTCGAAAGAATAGGTAGTCATCACATGAATGAAATCCACAATCACCCAAACTGCATCAAACCTCCGCTGAGTTCGTGGTAGCCCAACAACGAAATCCATAGTGATTCCCTCCCATTTCCACTCCGGAATCTCCAACTTCTGAAGAAACCCACCTAGTCGCTGATGCTCATACTTCACCTGCTGGCAATTTAGACATCGGGCCACATACTCTACTATGACCTTCTTTATCCTCCTTCACCAGTAATGTTGCCTCAAGTCCCGATATATCTTTGTGGTACCCGGATGAACAGTGTACCGTGAACTGTGAGCCTCCGGAGAATCAACTCACGCAAACCATCTACATTGGGCACACATAGCCTGCCCTGCATCCTCAATGCACCATCATCTCCAATAGAGACCTCCTTAGCATCACAGTGCTGGACCGTGTCCTTAAGGACAAGCAGATGGGGGTCATCATACTGACGCTCCCTGATACGATCATAAAGAGAAGACCGAGAGACCATACAAGCCAATACTCGACTCGGCTCAGAAATATCCAATCTCACAAATTGGCTGGCTAAGGCCTGAACATCCAATGCCAATGGCCTCTCTACTGCTGGTAGATATGCTAAACTCCCCAAACTCTCTTCCCGGCGACTCAAAGCATCGGCCACCACATTGACTTTCCCAGGGTGGTACAAAATGGTGATATCATAATCCTTAAGCAGCTCCAAATACCTCCTCTGACGCAAATTAAGATTCTTCTGCTTGAACAGATGCTGTAAACTCCGGTGATCGGTGTAAATATCACAAGGAACATCGTACAAATAATGCCGCAAAATCTTCAAGGCATGAACAATAGATGCTAACTCAAGGTCGTGGACAAGATAGTTCTTTTCATGCACCTTCAGCTGTCTGGACGCGTAGTCAATCACCCTACCGTCCTGCATCAACACTGCACCGAGACCAATCCGCGATGCATCACAATATACAATATAAGACCCCGAACTTGTAGGCAATACCAATACTGGGGCTGTAGTCAAAGATGTCTTGAGCTTCTGAAAGCTCCCCTCACATTCCTCTGTCCACCTGAACGGAGCACCCTTCTTGGTCAACCTGGTCATAAGTACTGCAATAGATGAGAAACCTTCTACAAATCGACAGTAACACCCCGCCAAACCAAGAAAACTTTGGATCTTTGTTGCTGAGGACGGTCTGGGACAACTCTGCACTGCTTCAATATTCTTCGGATCCACCTGGATCCCCTCACTCGATACTATATGACCCAAGAATGCCACTGAGTCTAGCCAAAACTCACACTTTGAAAATTTTGCATATAACTTCTTTTCTCTCAAGGTTTGAAGCGCAGTCCTTAGGTGCTGCTCATGATCCTCCCGAGTTCGAGAGTACACCAGAATGTCGTCAATAAACAAAATGACGAATGAGTTAAGATAAGGCCGGAACACACTGTGTATCAAGTGCATAAAAGTTGTTGGGGCATTGGTCAGCCCAAAATACATAACAAGAAACTCATAGTGACCATATCTGGTCCTGAAAGCAATCTACAGGATATCTGGCTCCCGAATCTTCAACTGATGATAACGTGAACGCAAGTCAATCTTGAAAAACACTCTGGCACCCTGTAACTGATCATATAGGTCATCAATACGAGGTAATGGATACTTGTTCTTCACTGTGACTTTGTTCATCTGGCAGTAATCAATACACATCCGCATGGAACCATCATTCTTCTTCACAAATAAGATATGAGCACCCCAAGGTGATACACTGGGCTGAATGAAACCCTTATCAAGCAACTCCTGTAACTGCTCCTTCAACTTCTTCAATTCAGGAGGAGCCATACGATATGGAGGAATAGAGATGGGTTGAATGCCTAGCATTAAATCAATACTATAATCAATATCTCTGTCGGGTGGCATACCCGGAAGATCAGCTGGGAACACATCTGGAAAGTCCCTCACTACTGGAACTGACTAAACTATAGGGGTATCAGTACTGACATTTCTCACATAAGCTAGATACGCGACACACCCCTTTTGAACCATTCGTTGAGCTTTAAGAAATGAAATAACTCTGCTGGGAGTATAATCTAAGGTACCTCTCCACTTTAATCGCGGTAAACCTAGCATAGCCAGTGTCACGATCTTAGCGTGACAATCAAGAATAGCATAATGGGGCAACAATCAGTCCATACCCAAAATAAATATCAAAGTCCACCATGTTGAGTAATAATAAATCTGCTCTGGTCTCAAAACCACTAAGGGCAATCAAACACGACCGATACACGCAGTCCACAACAAGAGAATCTCCCATAAGAGTAGACACATAAACAGGGGAACTAAAAGAGTCCCACGATACGCCCAAATACGGGGCAAAATAAGAGGACACATAGAAATATGCATAGCCTGGGACAAATAATATCGACGTATCTCTATGACAGACTGGTAAAACACCTGTAATGATAGAATCATAAGCGACTGCCTCTATACGAGCAGGAAGGGCATAATATCTGGCCTGACCTCCCCCTCTAGTGGGACCTCTACCTCCCCGACCTCCACCTCAGGCTGGCTGAGCAGGTGGGGTGGCAGCTGGTGCTGTAATCATAGCCTGAGGACCCGGTGGAGCACGCTGTGGCTGAGAAGTCTCTGGAGGTTCACCCCTCCTAAATCTGGGGCAATCCCTCACCACATGGCGAGTGTCTCCACACTCAAAACAAGCTTTGGGAGTGCGTGGTTGTTGTGACTGGCTCGGGCCAGGTCTGCTGGATTGGCCGCTAGTAACACCTTGTGTATGAGGCACACTAGATACTTGCGGTGTATAATAAGGCTTTTGGGCCTAGAAGGGGCTGGAACACCACTGGCGGCTGGAAGATCTGAATGAACGGGGCGGCTCACATAACCCCTACCATGGCGAGCTACTGGGACACGAGTTCCAGAATAATAATTAGTCTCTCGAGACTTCTTGGCCTCCTTCTCCTCTCTATCCCGGGCAAGAATGCCCTCCAATGTACTGGTAATACTCACCACCTGCTGATAAGAAATATCCATCTCCAACTCCCTATCCATACTAATCCGGATGCTGGGGTGAAGTCCCTTAATAAACCATCGAACCCTCTCTCAAACTGTGGCAACGAAGGCCGGTGCACGTCGGGCCAAATCATTGAAGCGAACTGCATACTCTGACACAGTCATAGCACCCTGGCGTAGCTGCTCAAACTCCGTGTGTCATGAGTCCCTGAGGCTCTGAGGGACATACTCTCTCAAAACCATGTCTGAGAACTGAGTCAATGTAAGTGAAGCTGCCTTAGCCGGACTACTCAATTCATAAGCACACCACCACTGATAGGCTGCTCCTCTAATCTGGAATGTAGTAAAAGAAACCCCACTCGTCTCCGCTATGCCCATAGTACGGAGAATACGATGACACTCCTCCAAAAAACCCTGAGCGTCATCTATAGCCAATCCGCTGAAGGTAGGTGGGTGGTACTTCTTGTACCTCTCAAGTATGAGCTGCTCCACCTCAGAAGTCGTTGCCCTAACCTCGGGCTGAGCTAGAGCTAACGGCTACATTGGTACAATCTCTGAAACCTGTTCGAACTGAATCCGCTTCTCTGGAGTACCGGAGACTAAAGTCTATGCTCCTCCCCCGGCCTGAGATATGGCAGAGGAAAGTAGAATCAATCCAGCCTGAGCTAAGGTACTGAACATGCTCAGAAACTGGGCGAGAGTCTCCTGGAGAGCTGGTGCAGGAACAAGTACCTCAGGTGTCTGGCCTCCAGCTGGAGCTACTGGGAACTCCTCTGCAGCAGCTCGTGCGGGTGCTCTGGATGCACCACGTGGACGTCCTCGGCCTATACCCCGGCCCCGGCCTCTCGCGGCTCTAGCAAAGGACGCGGGTGTCTGGTCATCAGATCCGCATGTACGTGCCCTCACCATCTGTGAGAGAATAGAATACAAAAGTTTAGAATTTTTGAAGTCAACAATTTTTGCACCACAAAGAATCAAAGTAGTTTAATTTTCCTAACAGTTCCATAGCCTCCCGAAGATAAGTACAGACGTCTCCATACCGATCCGCGAGACTCTAATAAACCAACTTGTCACTCCCGACACCTACGAAGCTAGAGCTCTGATACCAACTTGTCACGACCCAATTTCCCCTTCGTATGACGTCGTGATGTCACCTAGTCTCTATGACTAGGTAAGCCTAACGTTTGTGGAATAATGAAATGAAAACAAAAATTCAATAAGTAACTGTAGCAATAACAACATGACTGGATACCATGCCACTTGGCACGTACAATAACTAACTCCTCAATATGCTACACAACATTCCCAAAACTCGGAACATCGGGAATCATAAACTACAGAAGGAAAATTCAGTGTCTCTATACATCAGAGTCTATCAAAAGAAATAGAAGATAATGGACATAGGGAAGAGTAGAAGGGGACTTCGAGTTCTGCGTATGAGGAAGATATACCTTGAAGTCTTCAAAGTTGTCCCGGCTCACTGATAATTTGGCTGATAAGGAGTACCTGGATCTGCACATGAAAAAAACATGTTCAGAAGAGTAGCATGAGTACACCACAATCGGTACCCAATAAGTGCCAAGCCTAACTTCGGTCGAGTAGTGACGAGCCCAGGTCAGGGCCCTACTGGTATATAGATAATAACACAAGATAAAATGAAATAATGTAGTAAAATAAAGAATGAAAGTTAACAAAAATGAATTCATAGAAGACAACAGCTCAGTACACAAAGATAACAATAGGGAATCTCCCGAGATACCGTCTCGTAGTTCCAAATGTAAAAGTGCATAGGGATCTCCTGGAATACCGTTCCATAGTCCCAAAGTAAATATGCAGTACAGAGGGATCTCCCGGAATACCGTTCTGTAGTCCCAAAGTAAATATGCAGTACAGGGGGATCTCGCGGAATATCGTTCCATAGTCCCAAAGTAAATATGCAGTACAGGGGGATCTCCCGGAATACTGTTCCGTAGTCCCAAAGTAAATATGCAGCTAAACAATAGAATTCAATAGTCACGGCACGAAATCCTATAGTTCAACCTAAGTACCAGTTAAGGAAAAATAAGTAAAGTCACTAAACATGTTGCACGTAGTTCAAGTAAATAGTTAAGGCAAGTAGACATGCTATTCTAATCTAGCAGGATACTACGCATACTGATGAAACTCAAATAAGAAAGAAATCAGGTTATTACTTAGTAGAAAATTGGGTTTTTACACAATTAGCTCGTGTACGTACTCGTCACCTCATGTACACGATGCTCATATATAAAAAACAGTACAAATCCTACGGGGAGTTCCCCCATACAAAGTTAGGCAAACCACTTACCTCGAACCAAGCTAAATCAATCGATCACAATGCCGTTTTCACGAATATCCCACTTCGAATGGCCCAAATCTAGCCAAAATAATTACATATCATAAATACAACTATAATAGACTAATCTAATTAATGAAATCAAGATTTTAAAAGAAATTGCGAAATCTGTCCTAAGAATGCGACCCGGGCCCACGTCTTGGAATAGGGTAAAAGTCACAAAATCCGAAAGCCCATTCACTCACGAGTCTAACCATATCAAATTTACTAAAATCCGACACCAAAGGGTCCTTCAAATTCACAAATCAAACTTTCCAAATCCCTAGCCTCAAACTCCCAAATTCTACCTTAAATACACACTAACTAGGTGGAAAAATAAATGGGGAAGCAAGATTATTGATGAAAAATAAGCACAAGGAACTTACCTCAAGAAATGCCTCGAAAATACTCTAAACAATCTCCCTAAACCGAGTTTGCAAAGTCCAAAATGACAAAAATCACGAAGCCTTTCGGTTTTAAATACTGCCCAGGCATTTTCGCACCTGCGCGCCCGCTGGTGCGAAAAATGTGGGTGCACCTGCGAAAATGACTAACCTTGGCTGCCTCCACTTTTGTGACCACTGGTCCGCATCTGCGCTATCGCAAGTGTGGAGAAACCATCGCACTTGGGACCTCTGCTGATCTCCACCCCTTCCGCACCTGCGCCCAACCTACCGCACGTGTGGCCTCGCACCTGCGGCTAATACCCTCGCAGGTGCGATCATACCAGCAAAAGACTAAACTTCAGAAATTTCTCAACTTCCATTCCACGTCCGTTAACCACCCAAAAGTCACCCGAGGCCCCCGGGACCTCAACCAAACATACCAACTAATCCTAAAATACCATACGCACTTAGTCGAGACCTCAAACCACATCAAACAATGCTAAAATCACAAATCATCCTCCAATTCAAACTTAAAGAACTTGAAACTTCCAAATTCGACAACCGATGCCGAAACCAATCAAACTACATCCGATTGACCCCTAAATTTTGCATACAAGAATTTTCAATATTATGGACCTACTCCAACTTCTGGAATCGAAATCCGACCCCGATATCAAAAAGTCCACTACCGGTCAAAATCTCCAAAAATTTGACTTTCACCATTTCAAGACTAAATAAGATACGGACCTCCTAAACACAATCCGGATACGCCCCTAAGTCCAAAATCACCCAACAGAGCTAACGAAACTGACGAAACTTTATTACGGAGTCGTCTTCACACAGTTTCGACTACGGTCAAACTCTTAAGACTTAAGCTTCCGTTTTAGGGACTAAGTGTACCAAAACACTCTGAAACCAAAAATAAAACATCCCGACAAGTCGCATAGGTAGAAAACGATACGGGGGAAACAGTAAATAGGGAACCGGGGTTATTACTCTCAAAATGACTGATCGGGTCATTACACTATTAGGACTGCTCATAACTTGTGAGACCTACATGAACCTAGTGTTCTAATACCATGTTGTCACGACCCAATTTCTCCTATAAGACGTGATGGCACCCAACGTTACCTCTAGGCAAGCCAACAGTTAACTAACCATGTGATTATTTCTTTTAACATTTTAGAAATAACTGATTTTTAATTAGTGCATAAATAGGAAGTAAAAGTTTAAATAAAATGGTAGAAAATTATTTTAAGAGCAAATGAGATGAGTAAATATCCAAAACAAAAAAAAACATCATGTGTCTACTAGCATAATTTCCAAGACCTGGTGTCATAAGTGTATGAGCTACTAGTAGAATGTACAAAAATACTGCACTACTGTCTGAAGTGAAATAGACAGAAAGTAAAAGCAAAAGGAAGACTTCGGGTGCTGTAGAACGGGCTCAGAAGGCAGCTCACCACAGAGTCTCGTGGAAATCAAGGGTGCGCCCGAACTGATAACCAGATACACCTACCTCAGATCCTGCACGATTAGTGTTGAAGTGTAGCGTGAGTACGTAAATAATATGTACCTGGTAAGTATCTAGTCTAACTTCGAAGAAGTAGTAACGAGGAGTCGACTTCGACACTTACTACGGGATAACAATAAAATACTGAATTTTTAATTTAAGCATGCACTATATAAACATAGTTGAAAGCTCAATAACAAGAAATAAATAAACAATTATTTCACTAAGGGTAAATCCCAAATTAATTTGCATTATTTGACAAATTAATCTCTAAAGCCAATGAAATAATATCAATTATAATTTGGCTCTAAGAATTTATTATGCACGAATTATGCCGAGGTCGTACGACCTGATCCAACATACAAATATATAAATTGTGCATTATCGAGGGTCGAACGACACGAACCATAGATACATCTATTCTATTACCGAGGCATTCGGCCCGCTCCACAAGAAGAGAAAATACTTTATAAACAACTGACTCAAAGATTATTAAGAGGCTAATATTCAAAGAAAACACCAATTCTCATTAACAATCAAGTAACCCTTCCAAAACTCAAGTAAATGAAATTCGGCATTTAAATTTACAAGTAGGGTGCAAACATCGCAAGTATAACATGATTTGGGTACTAAAATACCCGGACATGAGCATAATTAGTAGCTACGTACGGACTCTCATCACCTCGTGCGTACGTAGCCCCCACAAATAGAAGCACATATTAATTCAATTCACCTATGTGGTTAATTCCCTCTTACAAGTTTAGAAAAGAGACTTACCTCGTCTCAGAGCTTACTTTCCGGACCACAATCGTGCTTTAAACCCTCAACTCGGTGCCAAACGACTCGAAACTAGTCAAATATTATATAAAATAGTCAATACATGTTTAAAAGTTCATATCCTAACTATTAAAGTGATTTTCCAACCCAAATTGAAGAATTGCTAAATTCACCCGCGTGCCCACGTGTCTGGATTTCAGAAATTTTCGAAATCCTTTTTGTGGTTAAATCTCATTTTTATAAATAATTTAGGTTTTTTAACTAAATTCATGATTTTCACAAATTTACATATTAAAATCTACCCATAATTTATGTATTAAACTCAAATTAGGTAGAAATTACTTACCTTCAATAGCTATGTTGAAATCCCCCTTTTTGAAGCTCTAAAATCGCCCAAGAGTACAATAGATGAACCCAATAATGCCTAAGTCCCTCTTAAATGAAGTGTTCTGCCTTCTGCGATTTTCGCATATGCGGTCAGGGGGCCGCATCTGCGGTCCTGCTTCTTCAGAAATCCAAAGGACCAGCGCTAGCCGCATCTGCAGACGTGTTTTCGTTTTTGCGGTCTCGCTTTTGCGGCTTCTCATCGCAGAAGCGAGGTCACTTTTGCGCAAACCCCTTTGCTTCTGCGGGCCATGGCCAAATGCTCCAAGCTGCTTCTGCGGCCAAATTCCCTCATCTGCGGACTCGCACATGTGGCCCAAAGCTCGCAGGTGTAGGCACACCAGAACTGATGCACAAGCAACCCTCTTGCGTTTTTAACTCAATTCGTGCACCGTCCGAATGGCCTCCGGAGCCCCTGAGGCCCGGCCCTCGGAACTCGCTTGTACCCTCGGAACGCGTAAAACAACATCAAAACTAAGAATCACACCCCAAACCCAATTGAATCAAAATATGAACTTCAAGTTCTTCCAACTAACTCTAAATGCACCGAAACATACTTAGACTACTCGGAACGATACCAAATTTTGCGTGCAAGTCTTAAAACACTATACGGGACTATTCCCGTTCTCAGAATTCCGATTGGACCTCGATAACACCAAAATCTACTCCAACCCAAACTTAAAAAGATTTAAAACCTTCAAAGAGCCAACTTTCACTATTAAGCGCCGAAACATTCCCGGGCCATCCAAAACTCGATCCGAACATACGCCTAAGTCCGAAATCATCATACGAACCTATTAGAACCGTCAAATTCCGATTTCGAGATCGTTTACTCAAAACATTGACCGAAGACAAACTTAGCCTTTTTGGCCAACCTTAAGGAACCAAGTATTCCGATTTCAACCCGAACCCTTCCAAATCCCGAACTAACCATCTCCGCAAGTCATAGAATAGTAAAAGTACATACGAGGAGTCCTATTTAGGAGAACGGGGTTCTAGAAAGCAAAATGACTAGTCGGGTCATTACAGGTTAGGCATTTTAACTCATATCAATTAAATATTTTATTAATTTAAGATTAATTTCACTTTGTGCTTGATAGTTTTGATTACTAATTACTATGCCAGCTCAAATTGCTTATATTTTGTGAGAAAAAATTAAATTTTATTATCTCTTTTAATTTACTATGTTATACATATCACAATATTAAAATTGTGTTCTTAAAGAATAGTCTTTGGACATTGGTGACTTTGCATCTACCCAAAATTTTGATAGTTTTTATTAGTTCACTTAAACAGTTATCCTTATCAATCTCGTAAATAATATTTTATGCATCATGTTCATGATCAACTGTTCATGATCAACTCTTACTACAAATATTTGATCATTTTAGTTATTAGGTTGCATAAATAACAATAATATTCATAAGATATTCTAAAAAAAAATATTATTTTTAGTTTCAAAGAAAATACATATATAGTATTATAAAAGCACGAAACTTCAATACGAATTAACTTTTAAAAAAGAGATTTCTCGCTAAATAAAAATCTCATTCAATTGTTTTTGGTTAAAAATGTCATTTAATTATTTTCTATATATAGGACTTTGATATCAACAAATATTTTAATTATTAAATGTTTCTTTATTTAATTATTTACAAGTCCTACTATTTGAATTTCAAAATCAAGAAGTTGAAATCTAGGCGGTTTTGAAAAAAAAAAAGGTTTCATATCCAATTTACAAAAATCAACAAAAAGTTTGTAAATCATTCTTTATTATGTCGAAAGTCTTGTTATTTAGAATTTCAAAATCAGTTAAAATTATCTTATATAATATTTTAAATTAAATAATGTAACTTGACTATAGTTTTATATTTGAACTCTTTTAAATTTATACTCAAGTAATATATTTTTTATTATCAAGCTTTTCTGCATAATATTTAAAACTTACAATCAACAATTAGAATAAATAACAAAAAAATAATTAATAATATAAAAAGAGAGAGAGAAAGAAGTAGATGGATATCGGGAGAAAGAAAAGAAGACTATCGGATAATTTCAGTAATTGGAGACAACGCTAAAAATCACAATAAGACATATTTCTTCCTTTATTGAGCTAGCAAATAGTATCAATTTTTCAGGAACTTGTATTTCTTCTTTAATTGTTATTTTAAACTCAAACACACTTCTTAATAAGATTTATGTAGATTTTTAAAAAACTGCATACCCATTGATATGAAGTACACACGCAAAGCGCGTATCCTAAAACTAGAGTACGAAGCCCCCGGAATCAAAGTGTGATTTTTTTGGACTCAAGCAACACAAATAGATTAAAAATAACCGGGCACCATTATATATAGCGCGGTTGTTCACCGCGCTATACCTTAACGGCAGTTTTGTCCGTTAAGGTATAGAGCGGTGAATAACCGCACTATATTTGAACTTAAAATGGGTGGGAGGTATAGCGCACATATATAAAGCGTTATAGCATAACGCCTTATATATGCGCGCTATACCTATATAAAAAGCCGTGCCATCTCCTTCCCCCACCAGACGCGAACCAGCAGACCCCCCAAACAAACTAATCGGTCCCCCATCTATTGTTAAAGAAACAAAACTCAGTGAAGCCCACCCGTCCCACAAAAAGAGTAACTTCTCTGTACTGTAGCAAGTTTACACCGGATCTAAGGTGTTATGGCGTAGTGAATTGCTCGTTTCGGCCCCCAAATAATCAAATCCTCACCTTTCAAAAAATTATAAATCGAGGTATTCCGATTTACTTTTTGTTAAAACTCATGTATAAAAAACACGTATTAGTTATTGTTTACTGTGATTTATATTTTTTCGTGATTGTTTTGTGATTTAGTTAATTTATTATTTTTTATCCGGATTAGATTATTGTTGTGGTAAAAAATTAGTAAAATAGATAAATTGTTATTTTACGAATAATTAATGTTCTTAGTTGTTATAAAAAAAATATTTATTAGTTGTTTTTTACTGTGGTATATGAATTTTCGTGAGTTTTTTGTGATTAAATTAATTTATTGTTTTTATCCGGATTAGATTATTTATGTGCTAAAAGATTAGTAAAATTGATAAATTATTATTTTATGACTAATTAATGTTATTTAGATTTTATTATTGTACATATATTAATATGTGACTTTATTGTTTTTTAGTGCCCTTTAGTGTTATGTTGTACCCGTAATTATAATCTAGTTCCCTTTAGCGTAGTAAATTATAGTGCCCTTTAGCGTAGTATCTTTGTAGTTATTGAAATTAATTATTTAATTATCTGTTAACCCCAAAAATATTTAGAAAAAAAGATGATAGTTGAAACACAAACTCTCTCGAATGTTAGTCAACAAATGTAAGAAAATAACATAAAAACAACAATATTTGTCAAACTATGTATTTTTATATGAATACTTATTAATTATATCATGTATAGTTATAAACTAATAAGCTGACATATAAAATAAGAAATAAACATATAAAATAAGAAACAAACATAGAAAGCAATAAACTAACATATAAAATAATAAACTAACATACAAAATAATAAAGTAAGATATAAATTAATAAACAAACATATAAAATAATAAACTAGCATATAAAATAAGAAATAAATATTTAAAATAATAAAATAACATACAAAATAATAAACTAAGATATAAAATAATAAATAAACATATAAAATAATAAACTAACATATAAAATAAGAAATAAATATATAAAATAATAAACTAACTTATAAAATAATAAACTAACATATAGATAATTAACTAATATATAAAATAATAAACTGATATATAAAATAATAATCTAACATATAAAATAATAAATTAACATATAAAATAATAATATAGAAAATGTATCAACTTAAGTAAAAATATAATAAAAATATCGATTAAATATTAATATAAAAGATATTAAAATATATTTAAAGACGTCAAACAATAAAAAAGAAAAATTCTTTAATTAATATTGTTCAATTTACAGACATCGCCATGGAGGTTCCCTTGTGCATCCCGGGCCTGCATCTCGAGAGCTACTGTTGCTATAGGGCAACTATAGGTCTTCATACATCTGGGATGGGCAGTATTTGTCCGAGACATTCTGCCCCATACATATAGACGATATGTGGGAGTTCATTAGGGACCACCACACCATCCCCGTATAGTTAGACGCCTTCAAACACGGGTTTCTACAGGATCATAGAGATCGGTCGGTTGCAGTTCGACTGGATGTTGATCACGGCTATGATAGAGCGGTAGCAACCGGAGACACGCACATTTCATCTACCCATCGGCGAGGCTACCATCACACTTGAGGACGTGGAGGTTCTCTTCGGGTTGCCGGTTGATGGATTACCTTGTAGCTTACCCGCATGCTCTTAGAGACTATAGGGGAGTGCATTACCTGCATATGTTGCAGCGACTCACCGATTTCCAGATAGCAAAGGAGACTGCATTGAGTGGGGCAATTCGATTGCAGCTGACGCCTGTCCGGCAACATCTGGAGGCGATGAATGCAGAGATTACAAATGCTTCACCGACAGAGGATATCGACCGGCAACGAGATTGTTGTTGCTGCTGATGTTTGGTGGTGTACTGTTCCCGAACACTTCGGGAAACGTAGTCAACTTAAGATTTCTATATCATCTGGAGCGGCTAGATGATTTACCTAGTTACAGCTGGGGTGCAGCTGTTCTAGGTTACCTGTATAGGAAGATGTGTCGGGCGTGCATGGGCACCCAGAGAGACGTTGCCAAATTTTTACTGCTGCTGCAGGTGAAAACATAGTCAATTCTTTTCATGATTATAACATACATAGTAAAATAATACATTAAACGTTACGTCCACAATCTATATTAGGTTTGGGCCGGGGAGCGGTTCCTGCAGTTCCATCCACCTCTACCACCGATGACTCTGGATGCACAACCTCCACCGTTTCTCCCTTTTGCTTAGAGGTGGGTTGATAGGCGAGGCTACGGACGCGTGTTCGAGGCTAGACATCATCTCCCCTATTATAGGGATTTGTTGTATTTGCTTGAAGGTGCACAGGTACATGTATACTTATGTTTAGGAGTGTCAATAGTTCGGTTCGGCCGGTTATTTTATAAAATTTATACCAAACCAATTTTTCGGTTATTCTATTATGTATAACCAAAATTAGACTTTTCGAAACTGTCCCAATCATGTCGGTTTCTCTTCGGTATCGGTACGGTTTGGTTAATTTTCGATATTTTTTTAAAATATCATGTAAAATTCACCAGTAGAAGTAGAATGCTTTTATAGGACTTAGTAAAACTCTCTAGATAGTTTTACTGTTTAAAGGGTGATGAATTAAAAAAAATTAAAGATGGCTAGAGTATAGATCCATCAACTATTCTACAACAACGTAAAAGAAACCAAGCAAAGGCAAAGAAAANCACAACGGGTTAGGTTTTGGGTCGTGACATTAACCAAATTGGGACTCAAGAATAAAGTCTATAGAAGATTAAATATTCAAAAAGATAAATTTAAATTATATGAAAGAAAACATATTCAATACATTGTAGTTTGTTACTCATTATCGCTAGAATACTTTGTGTCTTGCTAATAAAGATACTTGAAATAACTTAGTTTAAGTAGATGTAGCATAATAGGTTTTAGGAACTAGTATTTTGAGTTTAATTACTTGTTGGCTTGTAATAGTTTTCATATTTCTAATGCCCAAAGAAACATTTAATGCATTATTATTTTTAAACTTACTAGATAAATACATTTTTCACATGTAAAATTTATTCGGTACGGTTCGGTATTTTTTCGGTTTATTTTTATAAAATAAAAAACCTATCCTAATTATCGGTGAAGTTATAGATTTATATAAATACCTACGGTTTCTTAACAAGAAACCTAAAAATCGGTTCGGTGCGGTACAGTTAGGTCGGTTTAGTCGGTTTTCGAATATCCATTGACACCCCTACTTATGTTTACTTGCCCTGGCTTTATATCTGTTGTGTTTACTGAAGATTCCTGTGTTTAATTAATAGTTCATATGGAGTCCATACAGCGACGCGCTCATAGCTGGTTTGCCTGATTATTGCTCCCGTGGCCAAGCTATGTGGAGCTCTTCCTTCCCACTGATATGTCTCTATATTTTCGAGCATCATGCCACCGAGCGAGTCCTTCGCCAGTTTGGTCGATCGCAGCTTGTACCATTTCCGCCCACTTGGATTAGGACACATTACCAGCGAGATGATCGTTCCAGGGTTGACCAAACATACTTGGCCTGGCTAGAGGCCTAGATTGAGGTTTGGGACCAGAAGTATGACCTGATTCCTCCACCCGCTGCACGTGAGCGTATGGATGGCGAGCATAAGTATATGGGTTGGTATTGCAGCATTACCCGACTTCTCGTCGGGAATCCCGTTCATCGTGCTGGAGGTCGGTACATTCCATACGCCGGGAGGCATGAGACACTGGTATGTTATTTGTTATACTTACTTATAACAATACATTATCCTTATGTAATTAATAAATTACATGTTATGCAGGCTATTGGCCTACATCAGTTCTATCATTTGGAACTGCAGATGTTGCAGTATACCGGCAAGGGAGCAGAAGCTTTGCATGGGTATGACCGTCGGGTTACTGATCTTGCAATCAAGACATTGAGACTTGCCCGCAATGATGAGAGCTTAGGATACAAGGTTGTTTATCTGCCGCCAAAGGAGTACCATCATGGGCCACCAGTGGATCCTGAACGTGGTAGACGTGGCAGGCGTGGGCAGAAAGGAAGGGATGTCCCACGAGGTCATGGTGGTCGGCGAGGACGGGGTCCCCAGCAAGTGGGCGTTGAGGCACCCATGGATGATATTAGAGATGATCAGCCGGGTGACCACCTTGAGCCATATGATGCGCACCATGACATGCCGTCATTCAGCCTTCAGTTGTCGCCAAGGACTTCACAGGTGACCCCGTCGGCTCCATTATTTATCGCAGGCATGGCCATTACGTGACAAGAGTGGGATCAGTATTTTCCTGATCCCCCAGAGCCATCGACAGTTGCTAATTCTCATCCGACACGAGAGGTGCATAGTGGGCGACGACTGAGTTATGGATCATCACCGAGGGATGCTGAGGATATAGCACATACTCAATCTACTCTAGTGCACCTCGATGTTCCAACAAAGCCTTGCGGCGCTACTCATGCACATGTTTGTTTGTATTACTATTATTTCTATTTGTATTTATATCATTGATTAGTCAGTAATATCTAAAGCACTTTTATTTTTTTAAAGACATCGGCATCGCCCGTCACGAAGGCTGCATTGTGCGATACTGAGATGCCGGAGATAGATGATCTTATTTAGGAGCCTGTTGAGACCATGATATGACCATTAAAAAAGAATTTCCTAACATATACGTTAGTAATTATTATTTCATATAGAAAAATATCTTATTATTCTGTATGTTACTGCCTGCCCGACGGCTGCCTCTACCGAGTCTGCCATCCTTACCGACGATCATGTTGTAGCCCATCCTCCGATAAAGAGGCTACGTGATGAGGATGATCCTGATAGCATAGTCGGGCGGGATAGGATGTGCCTCAGGCCAGCCAATGCTTTAAAGCATACAGGTTGTGGGACACATTGACATTTATTATTATTTGTATATATGATATTAAATATATAATAACCACATTATTTATGTTTTACATAATTTGCGCATGTGTTTTTATTTCTCGAGATATTTATTAGTTTAACACTTCAACAAAAAAAAAGACAACTTAACATAAAATTTAAATTCGTTGCCAATTAAAGATAATACATGACAGTACAACATAAAAATAAAATACTACACTCAACGCATCAATGTGTTTGTTTAGTCACTATCACCCATTATTCTGTGCTTCAACCACTTAAATTTCTCCTCCAACCTATTGTTTTCTTCTTCTGCCTATTTTAGTTTCTCCTGCAATGCCGCGAGTTGTTCTTGTAATTTCAGGATCTGGAGTTCGTATTCACCGGTCAGATTCCAAATGTTTATCAAACATGATTTGTAGTATTCCTAATTAATGGGTTCATTATACCATTCATAAAAACCACATTTCTTTTCGTCCTACTAATAAGAGAATGACACAAGACTATTAATTAATATGTTATATAAAAAGTATTAACAAACATTTCTTCCAACAATAATAACTTACAACTTGTTTACACATCCAACATCTGCACCCCAAATTGCAATTTGACCAACATGGCTTCAAAATCACACATTTGCCACAGTAACACCTTGGTACGTAATTGCGTCCAAACATGTCATAATGCTCGAAAATGGAAAATTAATGGAAAGTTTTTCTATTCATTTCATTACGACGCAAATAATAATAAAATGCGTGAGGTTTTTATAGGCAGCTAAGCGGGATTTTAAACGCATATTAGTGAGGCGTTATATTTTGCGTGATAATGATTCTTTAGGGTACAAGTGCGTACAACTTTTTCAGGTCATAAGCTTTTTCAGTCCAACAACGTTTTCAAGTCGACATTGCAATACACATAGCGCATATTTGTGAGGCACTATGTTTCGCGTGATAATGATTCTTTCAGGTACAAGTTGATCCAGCATTTCAGGTCATTAGCTTTTTCAGGCCGACAGCTTTTTCAGGTCGACATGACAATACACATAGTGCATATTGGTGAGGCGCTTTATTTTGCGTGATAATGATTCATTCGGGTACAAGTGGGTCCAGCGTTTCAGGTCATCAACTTTTTCAGACCAACAACTTTTTCAGGTCGACATGACAATACACATAGCACATATTGGTGAAGCGCTATGTTTCACGTGATAATGATTCATTCGGGTACAAGTGGGTCTCGCATTTCGGGTCATCAGCTTTTTCAGGTCGACATGACAATACACATAGCGTATATTGGCGAGGCGCTATATTTCGTGTGATAATGATTCATTCGGGTACAAGTGGGTCCAACATTTCATGTCAACAACTTTTTCAGGAAGACATCATTTTTAGGTCGACATGGCAATACACATAGCGCATATTGGTGAGGTACTATGTTTCGCGTTCTTATAGGTTGACATGCAGCTTAGTTCTTCTTAAGTTGAACCAAGAGATCAATATTCAAATACCATTTGAAGAACCAGAACAACATCCAATTCAGAAATGCCACTAACATTTAATAAGTGGTTTACGAAGAGGCAAAAAGGTGAAGGCAGTTCAAATGATCCAAATGGAACACGTCATAACACAATCGATCCCTACCCTGAACAAAATATGCTAGGTTGATATACTAATTTGGTTGATGACAAGTGGTATGGTGTTCTGTGTCCCTTGAAAAATAAGCCTATCAATATACACACTGATCTCAAAGTTGCAGGGCACACTATTGAGGGCGAAACGCATTCTACAAAGCCTAAAGGTATGTGAATTTGGGGAGAAAAACTACAAAGGGTTCCCCTTTACTCAAAACGATGTGATTATGAAGTACTATGTCACTAGCATGGGCTTGTTGTACCACAAGCACTGTCTACAACCTTTCAAACAAACACAAACAAAGATGAACCAAAAGTGATTCGGCATTTGATGAAGGAAATTCTAGAGATAGAAAAGGCACTTGTTGTTCATCATGCAATGGATGATTTTAACTACCTGGAAGGAACGGAGGATCAGTACTGAGATTTATTAGAAAATGAAATATTGCATAGAGATAATGATTATCCTATTTTCCCAACAGTTGTCGAGTGGGAGGGACTACCTAAGATTCTACCACAGACGTTGGACGTATGAGTCCCATATTGTTGTAGAAATCAAGCAAATGGTCATATTGATGACAGCGATGAAATACGGGAAATATGCGTCAACTGGGGACTAGATTACGATGCCCTTGGTCCTGAAGGGTGCGTACAAGATGTTGATGAAGAAGATGAAGTCAATGACAATGAAATAGTGCGAGACATCGACAACAATGGCAAATGATAATTGTTTTTAATTCCTTGGGGTGTATGTTAAATTGTTGTATTGCATCTTTAATTCTAAATATCAATTAGATTTAACCCCATTAGAAATATAATTTTATTTCTTAAATTTTGCAACCTGAACATTTACATAAATTTAGTACAACATTACTCCAATAAAACACTACGTTTATCCTCGATAATTGGGCACATTGGATTAACTGCCGCCTCGAGATGAATTACCACTGCTTCCCAAACTAGTTGAAGAACATTTACGGTGGTTGTGTCTTGTCTGGGAACATATGCCACATTTACACCTATACACGGTGTCACCAACATCTATTTGGTTTCGTATACGCATTCGTGTTTGCACTTACCGTTGACGTACATAATCCTTGTTGCACACCATTCTAAATGGATCTGGAGGCCAATAATGCTCAGCACCCACTGCTGCAACTGTCCACTATAGGTGTTTAAGTATGCAGCAACACTGTATTCTTTATCAACATACCTCGTTGCCGCGAAACCTGTATATTAAAAGCACTTCATGGCATGTGAGCATGGAAAGTGATAGATTGACCATTTTCCACAGGAGCATAATCTTTTGGCTTCATTGACTGTGTGTATATTATTCCCACGGTTATGATGTAGACAGTCCAAACTTCAAATATATTTTGCTCACTGCAATACTGCAAAAATGAATTCCACTGTGCTCGCTTCCTATATTTCTCAAATCGTTTCATTGGTTGTGGCATAAATTCAACACCCTTTTTCCATCAATGACGATGTACCTCTACATCTTTCAATAAATCTCTCAGCCATCTGCTTGAATGACATCCGCACCATGGCATTGACTGGCAATCCATGTGCAGACTTCAATAACCTATTGAAAGACTCTGACACAGTTGTAGTCAAAATTCCCCATATTCTACCACCATCCGCATGCAAAGTCCACTTGTCAAGCTCATGGCGCATCAACCAATGATAGGCTTCTGGATCTTACTGCTTTATCAATTCCATTCGCCTCCTGAATTTACACTCTTGGTGATATGTTGTAGCCATCCACATTAAATCATGTAAGTCCTTATTCGGATAAGCCCTCTAGAAGTTGGCCTTCAAGTGCCTAACACAAGAACGGTGGTAGGAATATGGTTCCTACCATGTGTCGTGGCCCCGTTGTTTCTCACGATAAGCGGGCTTCGACACGTGACAACTCCTTTTGGATTGGGAGATAGAGTTAAAGTAGAAGAGTCGCCACCTAATGATTTTTAAGGTGTGTTAGGGAACCTATTATTAAGATAACTCTATTTGACTAGTCAACACCGCCAAAGATCGGGTAAGGGCTCAAGTTACCTCAAAGAGAAGGTGTTAGGCACTCCTCGATGTCCACAACTATAGGTCCTGATCGAACTTAAGATTATGTGGATTACGATTAAGCTAGGTAATCAAATAAACAAAGGGAATTTAGAAGTCAAAGAACTTTATTCAAACATGATTAATATAGATCTTAGTGCGAATATAAGGATAACACTATTTAGATCTAATAACAACATATAAAGAGGAGGGGGGGTCTTAAGTTTTTAGCCTAAAGGATCACCCCGTGCAACATATATAATACTTCATAACTCCCTCAAGATGGGGTGTTACTCATATTATTCAGCGGGCACAGACTATCATCTCCCGCTACCCGATTATTATGGTAAAGTTGTTACCTAAAAGCATTTTAATTCAATTATAGGTCGTACTCTATGCGTGCATTACCTGTCCTATACCTATGGTCCAGGAGGTATTGGACCTTTACTTTGGATGATTCTAGACCTCACTTAGGCTGCTCAGAAATGTCAAAACTAGGCGACATACAAAAACACATTGGACTTCAAGTACGGCAGTCAAGTCTCAAATTTGCCTCCACACTTAAGCAATAATTGCACGTAAGACAAATTGTATGTTAAGCAATTAAGAACTTAAATCCCTATAGACATGATTTTTATGTGACAAGGCGTTAAGGCATGCAAGCAGTTTCAGAAACCAAGTGTTGCCCATAGACAGGATTGTACAGTTGTCGCATATTGATTGTTGAAATCGCAGATTTCCAATTATTAACCCTATAGATGTTGCGTCTAAGTGATTTACGTAGTAAAGACAATGGAATCTATCGGGAGAAACCCAAAATTACTCACGATTTTGATAGTGGTCTAAGTGAATAATAAATAATGTTGAAAGGGGCATCATTAACAGTTATTAAGGCGAATTGTCGTATCCTATAGGCAGGATCTTTAACAATTGATGCTTGGAACTTATTTTACTGTTATACTTAGTCCTATAGACATGGTTTCTAGTGATCAGTGTGATACAGTAGCAAATGAAATGATCCAAATCCTATAGGTATGATTTCTAGTATATATGCTGTCGCAGTGCAAATTGAAGGAAAGTTCAACGATATTTATTTCCTATGGGCATGTTTTCTAATAACATGTAGCAACAAGGATAATTGAAGCCTTTGAGCTCATGCTTTACTAGTAGACAAGTAATGTGAGTGTATGCTTCTCCTAATGGCATGATTTCTATAGTGTACATAGAGAGTGAACGATACATATAACAAACACATTATTAAGTCTTATAGGCATGTTATCTACCCATCGCATGTAAATATCAAAATCTGCCACGTTCCCTTTGACTAACAACCCCAATTATTTATACAAAGATTATTACCGGACCAATAATGAGTAAAAGTAACAGTGTTACATAATATTGATAAGAGACCCACATCAGGACTATTAAATACCCGGCATTGCCTGGGCCTTCAATAGCTCTTACACAGCATACCCAGGCCTTCAACAAAGAGCCACATTCAATACACGAATCAGGGATCCATAGTGGATCCCAGAACCAGTTTACTCAACCATGGCACCAAGTGTTGCACCATTTAAATCAGCCAATTCAAGTACCCATCACATAACAGGGGGAAGTAGAGTAAATAGGAACAGNGTTTTAATGTTCTCTGCATTGTCCTTTCTGATACCACTTAAATAGTCCATTTTTCCTTTCCCTTTGCTTCTGCCTTTAGGACCACTTGGTGGAAGAAGAGGCGGAGGACCTTTGGAGGTTAAGAGAATGACTAGGACCAAGCCCTAGTATGTCAGAGTTCACAAGGGCCTCATTGGACCCCGAGCAGTGCTCACACTAGGGAGGCCAATAATAGAACCTAGGTAGCCTTGGCTTTTAGCCGGCTAAGAATGAAGAGTTCAGAATAGCATAAGTTGCCAGTGAGGAAAATGGACAGAAGTTAGGAGATACATTCATATCCTAAAGTAGACATAACCAAATTGATCATATAGAGTAATTAATTAAATAGGCCAGTAGGTTCAGCAGGACAGCAAAGCAGTACATAGATAGCCTCATATTGAAAGAAATTGGGGAAGAAACAGGTTTGCAAGATATACGTAGATTATCATTCATGACATTAAACCAATTGAGACCTAAAAGGTTCGGATTAAGCAAAGCATGCATCTTAGGGTCATGCTAATAAGTATTTAGACATTGTGATAAACACTGTAAGAGACAGGGTATCAAATGAACAAAAGACAGACTGAAAACATATTAGCATGGAAGCAAGATCATAGTCGATAGAAAATGGTTTTAATACAAATTGCAACACATTGTACATGCAAGACAAACATTGTAGAGATTCAAGACAGTGTGTGATAACAAACACATATAGGTATTCTGGGATTAATATAATAGACTAACCTACTAGAGAATATCTAAGTTATGTCATAAAGCAAAATAGTTCAAACAGTGTAGAGAGATTAAGTTGAGATGACTGTCAAGATCTTAGTCAATCACTAATGGGGTAGGGGATCATGCTGAGTGACAAAAGAGCAAGTGAACATGTCACAATTGCCACAGGAAGTTCTAACACAAGTATGAAGCATTCATTATAGAGACTAAGGACAAAGCAAGCAAGCATGTATTAGGGAACATCTAGACACCCATACACTTAAGAGGATCAGATTATCCAAGTCAGACTTAGGCATACTCAGAACTAGTAGCATTAGGAAGAAGTTAGATGCTAAAAGACTTAGAACAAAGTAGAATTAACAAAATCGTGCACAAAAGTAATCTAGAAAAACATATTAAGCCAAGAATTTCAGAGGCGGGAACACATGCAAATCAAAGGCACATAGGGATGAATTGCAAGAGTCAAGTAGCTTACTAGTTAACGGACAACAATAAAAAACAAAAGATCCACAAGAACCCAGAAACCTCGATGCGTCAAAGTTTCCAAGAGCTTCGATGAACTCAGGACAATTCTTGCACCAAGAACAGGTAACAAAATGCTAATGGCCTTGGCTTTCAGCCGGCCAGTACAGAATACCAAGCAAGAGAGTAGCAAAAAAACCAAATTTTAGTAATAATCAATTCTTTTCTCGTTCCCCCTCAGAAGGGAAAATGAGGAGGTTTATATAGCAGTCAAAAATCGAGTAAACACATAAGGAAACGGAGTAAATTAAGCAACAAATAAGGAAAGAAAACATGAAAATCAATTTGAAATCGATTTAAGAGAGAAATCCGGTAAACCCTAGTTTTTAGGGAAAGTGTAAATCAACGAAAATCCAAACGAAAACGTACTCACATAGTGTAGAATCAGATGCGTGTAGATGAAATACGTTCCATATTCAAGAAATAGGACTCATTGGGACAGAATCAGAGAGGTAGTACTTGCCAAATGCCATGTTTAGGCAAGTACTAGGTGATACCATGGAGAATCAACCAGTAGAGAAAACACACAAATATGGTAAGTAAATAAGAGGAAAATCCCATTGTAGCGGGGATTAGGAGAAAAATTGGGGAAGGCATCGATTAGGGTTTTTGGTGGGGTAGGAGCATTTGAGGGCGGCTAGACAGAGACAATGGTCTCTAGGGTTTAGGGATTGGGTTATAAGAGAAGAGGGGTTGAGGGTTGTGAGCCATTGATCATTCTTGATCAACGAATGTGGTTTAAGGGTGTCTGGGTCAGTTTTGGGCTAGGCAGGGTTGCCTGGGATTGAGCTTGAGGTTTTAGGCCATGGATTTGGGTATGTCTGGTCCGAGAATAACTCAAAATTTGGCCAGCTCTTTTAAACACGTATAATTTAGCAAAATAATTTATAAAAATAATTAGTGAATGAGTGGAAAATTCTTTACACACTAAAATGATTAAGAATAATGAGTTAAATTATAAAAATATAAAATGATATTTTTGACACAAATAGTATAAATAAGGAGCATTTGTATATGAATATAGGCCATTATTGTAAAATTAAATAAATAGCTTAAAAATGCTAATGTAATTATATGGGATGAGATAAAATGTTTGAAACATATATCATAGGTGCAAAATAGTTATTTTAGGTAACTAAGTCATTACAAAATAATTTAAAAGGATAATTA
>AWOL01S0082095.1:0-21149 GCA_000715115.1 Nicotiana otophora | reverse complement strand
TCTCTTTCATGGGCTCACAATGTCATGAGAATAGCCCAAACATGATGATATGATGTATCAATAAATAACAACAGAGACTGAGATATGATATGCAATGAAATAAATATAACTGAGTATAAAATTTCATTTTAAAATAAATATTTCGCAATAATATGACCTCTGTGAGTCCCAATAATACTGGCACATAGCCTCAACATGATTTTAATATGCTTTTCAACTGGAGAATTTCTGTAATGAACGCCCACACGCCCGTCACCTAGCATGTTCGTCACCTCCCAACAATTCACGAATTACATATATTCAGGGTTCATACCCTTAACTCCAAGATTAGAAGAGTTACTTACCTCGAACAAGCCAAATCCAATGTCGAGCAAGCTAAGCAATTCTCCACAAATTCCATTATGCACGTATCAACTTCCAAACGGCTCGAATCTAATCAAAATAATTTGATTCAGCCCACAAACATTATAGAAATTAATTCCATATCAAAATACTAATATTTTCCAAAAATCAGAAATTGCACCCAAACAATTACCTGTGGGACCCACATCTCGGAATCCAGTAAAAATCACAAAATCTGAAACCCCATTTAACCACGAGTCCAACCATATCAAAATTACTCAAGTCGGACCACAACTTGCCTTCAAATCCTCAATTTAAACTAAGAGAATTTTCAAACGTTTCCAACTTAATTCACCAATTAAATGATAAAAACAACTATAGATTCGGGTAATTTAATACATATTGAGTTAAGAATACTTACCCCGTTATTTTTGCTCTGAAAATCGCCAAATATTGCCTCAATCCGAGCTCCAAATCGTTCAAAATGGAAAATGGGACGAAGTCCGATTTTCTGAACTTAAACTTTCTGTCCAGGTCTCTCTTCTTCGCGAACACGACAGGTCCCTCCCGTTCACGAATCACAACTCGACTNGATCCGCACGGCCAACTCACGTGCAATAGTATAATATATATAAAGCCAACATGGCCTGTTGCGGCATGCAATCCCATCACAAAAATATCCTCACAATCAGGCTCTCGGCCTCCCTCAATCATCAATCTCTCCAGTCTCTCTTTCATGGGCTCACAATGTCATGAGAATAGCCCAAACATGATGATATGATGTATCAATAAATAACAACAGAGACTGAGATATGATATGCAATGAAATAAATATAACTGAGTATAAAATTTCATTTTAAAATAAATATTTCGCAATAATATGACCTCTGTGAGTCCCAATAATACTGGCACATAGCCTCAACATGATTTTAATATGCTTTTCAACTGGAGAATTTCTGTAATGAACGCCCACACGCCCGTCACCTAGCATGTTCGTCACCTCCCAACAATTCACGAATTACATATATTCAGGGTTCATACCCTTAACTCCAAGATTAGAAGAGTTACTTACCTCGAACAAGCCAAATCCAATGTCGAGCAAGCTAAGCAATTCTCCACAAATTCCATTATGCACGTATCAACTTCCAAACGGCTCGAATCTAATCAAAATAATTTGATTCAGCCCACAAACATTATAGAAATTAATTCCATATCAAAATACTAATATTTTTCAAAAATCAGAAATTGCACCCAAACAATTACCCGTGGGACCCACATCTCGGAATCCAGTAAAAATCACAAAATCTGAAACCCCATTTAACCACGAGTCCAACCATATCAAAATTACTCAAGTCGGACCACAACTTGCCTTCAAATCCTCAATTTAAACTAAGAGAATTTTCAAACGTTTCCAACTTAATTCACCAATTAAATGATAAAAACAACTATAGATTCGGGTAATTTAATACATATTGAGTTAAGAATACTTACCCCGTTATTTTTGCTCTGAAAATCGCCAAATATTGCCTCAATCCGAGCTCCAAATCGTTCAAAATGGAAAATGGGACGAAGTCCGATTTTCTGAACTTAAACTTTCTGTCCAGGTCTCTCTTCTTCGCGAACACGACAGGTCCCTCCCGTTCACGAATCACAACTCGACTACCCACAAATGTAACTCTTCGCGAATGCGACCGTGGCTTCGCAAACATGACCACGGCTTCGCAAATGCGAAGCATTACCAGCTCAGACCTTCCCGAACGCGACCGCCACCTTGCGAACGCGTAGAACAAGAACCCAGGGTCCCCAATCGTCTCACTCCTCTTCGCGAACGCGACACCTCTCACACGTTCGCGATGCACACACAGACCATACCTTTGCGTTCACGTCCTCCCCTTCGCGAACGCGAAGAACAAAACCTCACACTCAGAAAACACTCTTCGCGAACGCAAGGGCCCATTCGCGAACGCGAAAGAGAAAATTAGAAAAATGCAGCAACAAATATGAGCAATCTCACCAAGGCCAAAATTGATCCGTTAAGCCTTCAGAACTCACCCGAGCCCCTCGGGACCTCAACCAAGGTATTCAAATTTTCAGAATCAGATTCCGACAACGATATCAAAAAGTCAACCCCCCGGTCACACTTCCCAAATATTCAACTTTCGGCATTTCAAGCCTAATTCCACTACGGACCTCCAAATAATTTTTCGGACACGCTCCTAAATCAAAATCACCATATGGAGCTATTGGAATCATCAGAATTAAATTCCGAGGTCGTTTACACATAACTCGACATCCGGTCACTATTTTAACTTAAGCTTTAAACCTTGGAACTAAGTGTTCCAATTAATTTCAAAACCTCACCGGACCCGAACCAATGGCCCCGGCAAGTCACACAACAACTGTAAAGACCAATTTGAGCAGTGAAAGGGAAAACAGGGTTGTAATACTCAAAACGACCGGTCGGGTCATTACATTCGGGGAGACAGAAAAAGATAACATTTTTGGCCAAGTTTTGGGTTCTAGAGAGAAGGTAGAGCATCCTCAACTCAAATACACATTAAAGGTGAGTTTTATGATATTTTTATGACGGATTAACACTAGTTAATGGTAGTATTAATATCTACATGGATTGAAATTTATAGGGATTTCTCTAATCTTCAAAAATCATTCAAAATGATTCAAGTTAGGATTTGAGCTACAAGAGGTAAATTCTCCACCCTACACTTACTATAGTAATTTGTTTTTCATAGATGAGTAGTATGCAGCAGATCTCTATTTTACTGGTAATACCTTGACATCTTTAATAACAATATTAGACATGTTGGAAGATGGGAAAAACGAATATGGATGAATGTATACTATAAAGCTTTGATCTTTATAGTTACATAGATATTGTGTTATAAAGAATTACATTGACTGAATAAGAAGGGGAAATTTTTTTCCAACATTTAAAAACCTATTCATTCTGTTAAAAACAAAACATTATAATGTATAAAATACGTGATATTGACCTTTAGATTTATGCATCTGATTTGCAACATTTTTAGTAGAGGTCTCAGCATATTTACTGATTAATCTTGTTGTGATTGAAATTGGACTTCCCAAATGAGCTGATCAAGTTGTCTTGATGGACACAAAGCCTTCGCATGTTGATTTTGTTCCTCCGAATTTCTATTTTTTTAATTAGAAGTTATAAAAGATGAATTACAATTTCCCAGAAAGAAATTCTGAAAGAATCTAATTTGTTTATCTTTATAGAATATTTCTTTACAACAACTTTTTATATGAAAAGAAGATTTAAGATTCTTAGAATTAAAGGTAGAAGGATCTATTTTTCTAAAGAATGATTAGTTATTAAATTAAATAACAAAAATAAATTAGAGACCACTTGAAAACAATTACAATTTTCTTTTTTAACCCATTGTTAATGAAATATCATTTTCAGCTTTTTAAAGCTGCTATAACACTAGGGATTAGGGGTAGGGAGAACGGGACTAATTCAAGACGGATTCATTCAGTTGAAATTGACATTTTATTTACTCCATAATGAACATTCAATTTTATACTTATGCAAATCGATTTTTTTTTTCTTTTTATCAAATTAAAATCACCTTTTTGTAATTTTTTGTGTATGGGTATAGGCATATATATTTCAAAAAGTTTTGATGTCTTGGGATGTCTAATGTAGATATTGGCATGTTAGCGACGTTTGTGAGTTCTAAATGAATTGGAGTGTCGTACTATTATTTGAAGCTTGGACTTGAGGTAAGTAACAGTTTTAAATTTGGTCTTGAGGGTATGAAACCCCGGATCATGTGTTATGTGATTGGTTTTGAGGTGTCACATATGCTAGGTGACAGGCGTATGGGCGTGCACTGTAGGGATTGTGACTTGATCAAATTCCATGGAACTATGTAGTTGAATTATCTGTTGATATCCGTACATTCTCTACGTGTTAGGGAAAATTGAGTTGAGACTCGTATTAAAAATCATGCTTAGACATATGCTGTAACTATTGGCATCCAATGGGGTCAATTCTGTGGTTGAATTTTATGTTCAAATTGTAATTTCAAATTCAGTCATATTTATTCATTTCATATCATATCTCAGTCTTTGGTGCTATTTATTAAAATATCATATTATCAATTTTGGGCTGATTATCATGATTTCTGACAGCCCGAGAGACTGGAGAGGTTGATGACTGAGTGAGGCCGAGGGCCGAATTGTAAGGATATTTATGGATCGGGCTGCACGCCGCAACATGTTTTATTGATTTATACCATGATTGGCTTGATATAGCGCTTGGGCTGAAGGAGTCCCTCCGGAGTCTGTACACACCCCCAGTGAGCGCAGGTACCTACTGACTGCGAGTGTCGAGTGCGAGTACGAGTGTCGAATGCTGAGTGACTGTGAGGAAAGAGTGACTATGAGGTGGGAGTGAATGGGAGGACTAAGTGATTGTTACTCTGAGAGGATGCATTAATTGCATTATTTGCTGCATTTCAGCTGTCATATATCACTATTTTGGAAATTCGAAAAAACATTATTTATGTGTCAGCCAAATTTGATATGAAATTTCTGTGAAATATTAAATGTTGAACTTGAGAGCATGCCTAACATTTTATGTTGAAAAGTACTGTATTTGGACTTAGATGAGAAGCTCGTCACTACTTTCAGTTCCTTATTTAATATTGTTACTTACTGAGTAGGTTGTACTCATACTACACCCTGCACTCCGTGTGCAGATCCAGGTGATCCCGGATGCAGTGGGTGTTGATTCTTTCACACAGTTAATTTTTCGGAGATTCATAGGTAGCTTCTATGTTTCGCAGACCTTGTCTCTCCTTCCCTATCCTTTTGTTTATTGTATTTGGTCTCAGATTATTATAGACCGGGTTTTCCAGACTTGTAATGTATAGATGCTCATGTACTCAGTGACACCGGATTTTGGGAGTGTGTTTATTCCTAATATTTGTGGGATTTACTCTTAAATGTAATTATTATGTTTTTAGTATTTAAAAAAATTGTGGGTTATTGATGTTGTCGGCTTGCCTAATATCGAGATAGGCGCCATCACGACGGGTGAGATTTTGGGTCATGAGAAGTTGGTATCAGAGCCTAGGTTAGATAGGTCTCACAGTCATGAGCAGGTTTAGTAGAGTCTTACGAATCGGTACGGAGACGTCTGTACTTATTTTCGAGAGGCTGCCGAACCCTTAGGAAAATTGCACTTTCTTGTATTCTATCGTGCGGAATTGATTCAGCTTGAAACATAATTCTTTGAATTCCTTCCACGCATGCATGTGCGCATGCGAGCGTTCAGTATCAATTGTGTATCGATGGCTTGTGATTCCATGAACGAGGTTCAAGATGAGTATTCTGTGTTTTGTTGATGGGACAGTCTGGAGGACTTGAGGCCGGAGTTAGACCGCAGCTTATGCTCGGTGGTTTCAATTGTGAGAACCAGCGCAATTGGGACTTCTTCATTCGGCAGTATTCCTATGAGTGGAATTTATGGTTCGATGATCAGTTGAATGACTATATGATAAGTATGATGTGAATGCGGGATGTGTTCAGATGTATTGAATGAGACAAATAAATTTTACTTGTGACTCAAGAGTTTGCTATTGGGTTACTTGATTCCTGTTTTGATGTGACGTACAGTCTTGACTTATGAGTGAGCTGAGGGATCTGCCATGCTGTTTAATTGTGGAGCGAAGTAGATCTTCATGTCATGTTGATGAATTCAAACTCAGAAATATTAAGTGATTTCATGGTAATTGTGGCTGCGAAAGGGTATAGCTATATGTCAATTTGAGGCTAAGCAGATGGGTTATCTCCTACGGAGTAATCTACGTAGGTGTGTTCCTAGTAATGTTAAGTGGAGAGTTTCTTTTCTACCAGCTAGGCGTATGTGTTGAAATTTGAATTTGAATCCTGGTGAGAAAGTTGACTTGACTGTCACGAGAATAAATGCGAACTTAGCGGATGATTGAGGTATTCTATGGTGAGTGTTGCGTAAGCTTAAGAAGAATTTTTGTTGAACTGACTACGGTATTATGGCAGTAATAAAGTATAATATGGTGAGTTATGGAGTGCTTTGTTTTATGGCGTTGATCCAAGTGGGGGAGCATGCTATTGACAATTCAATTTCATGGATATATGTTAAATTTTAGTTTTGGTCTGAGGCACACTTGTGAGTTTGTTATGACTTACAGAGGTGGAGATCGAGGATGACTCGGGTAAGAAAATTCCTGGATACGGGTTATATTGCACTTTATGAAAATATATAAATTATGGAATTATTAAGTTGTTATTTTGAAAGATGTAGTGCGCACGAATTATGAATTTGATTGGTCATGTTAAGGTAAGGTTACTTCTTTGAGTGTTGAGTGTGCTAAAGGAACACATGTCTTTCGGCCCGTTTAAGCGGAGAAAATTAGATTTGAACAGAGTGGATGACTCTCGAGAGGGGTCTAATGGATTCAAAATGTATATGTGGCAATTGAAATTTTTTTGAATTTGTATATCACTAGAATAGGTTACTTACACTGGATAGTATCGGGATGTGAGATAATTCTGTTTGACTATGGATTCTACATTTCAGTATAAGAAAGGAAAGAGGAACCATTTTAAATTCACATCTTAAGAGTGGGTGTCTCGGTTGTGGTATTTATGGATGTGCTTAAGATGAATATAGTGAGCTTTGGGTAAGGATCGTAGTGTTCTAACAAGGAGAAGTGTCAACTTGAGGGTAATTCAGAAGAAACTCGAAGAAAATAGGACAACTGGATAGTATGCTAGACCAGTATGGTAATGGTATGTTCGGTTCTTTTGGGATAATTATGATCTGGTCAGACTTTACAGATGTTTCAGTGGCAATATTCTTGGTTTTGGTGACCTGCATGGATTGGTCAAGTTAGAGAAATTCAGTTTTGATAGCTTGGTTATGTGCAAATGGATTTGAAAGTGTTCTTGATTGTTTCTACCATGGTTTGAACTAGATATTTCTACCGGTGTGGGAGATATATTGTGCATTATGAATTCCACATGGATAAGAGGAAGTGGAAGATTTCGAATTGATCGGGTATGTAATATGTTTGTGACTCAGAGTTAATAAGGAGATTCTCGTGCTTTTCACATGATGGCATAATAGATGTGGTGTGTTATGCAGGATTAAGACTTACATGTATAAGGTGGCAGTTCATTTTGGAAAGCAATACCACGAATTATGGACAGAATTGTCAATTTCAGATGTTTAGATAAATATTATAACTACTCGGTAATCCCTGAGAAGGGTGTGCATTTCAAAAGGGGCATTGTGTTTTGACTTTCGGATGTCTTCGATATTGCGATACTCAAATGGTTAATAGACTGTTGATATTCCAATTATTTCTATGTGGAACGGGAGGAAATGTGGAAGTATTCCTCATGGGATGATTGTGCATGAAAGATGTGTTAGTCATTCGAGTGCTGGAGTTGGGACTAGTCACGGTGATTCCTGTGTTCTATGAATGTGGAGACTGGGGTTCTCAGAAGCATATTGTTTCAGGATTGCAGCCTGTTTGAGGTGAGTATTTTATTTTAACTTAGTGGAGGCACTAGTTGCCTTTGTGATGAGTACGCGCTACGAGTGCGTATATATATATGTGAGGTTTGAGCCCATGTGCGGGCATCGGGGCAAGTATTCAGACTCGAGAAAATATTTTGACTATGATACGCCTAGAGTTGACGGTTAAGCGTAAAGTTATGACATTTCTCGTATTCGTACCTTTGTTGAGAACCATCTGGGCTATACTTGAGGTTACAAAGAGGCTAATTCCTTCAATAAACTGGGTAGTTACTATTTTTGCGTTCACTTGCCGATTTGAGTTGTGAGAGCGCACTTTGCACATGCCTACTCTATCGCGTGTTATTTATATCATTCCAGGAGCATGTGAATTATATTTCATTTACCATAGACATGTGCACTTATTTGGTTGCTCCTATATGATATGCTTGGACTGGAGGCCTGCGACCATGCTAGGCGGATTATGTTTTTGGCACGTGAGTTGTCCGTGCAGATCCATATATTGATACGATAGTAGGTGAGTTGTCCGTGCGGCTTGATTTTAATATGAGCTCTAGGAGACTTGGTTACCGTTATTAGATTCGTGCGTCTTGATTTTGCCATGTATGGTGAGCTCATAGCATGTCGGCTATAGAAGTGCTTGTTGAACATGCGAAACAGTTCTCTTCTTTGAAACATTTTTCCATTTTTGGGTACACGGATTGCGCAGTTTGCGGCTTGGATTAGATAGGGGTGGCATGTTTGTGGGATTGTTGTGTTTAATAATATATGGTCATTAGACCTAGAATGGCTACTATCAGGTTTGATTATGGTATAATTGGGAGGATGACATTGAAAGTCGGCTTAGAAAGTGATTATGGTTCTGATTGGGGCAAGATAACTCCATGACTTGTTGATCTGATAAGGGGTTATAAGATTCCACGTGTTTCTTTTATTATTAGTAGTGTAGGAAAGTTTTGGAACGAGGTTTTGTGGGATGTGGGATTTAATATAGTATTTGGTTGGTTTGGAATAGTTACCGAGATCGAAAGTGGTGCTGCGAGTATGCGAGTTGTGTGATATATCATGTGACCACATCGTGAGTTCTGGCTATGGCTTGATACAATTTGTTCGGACTTATACAGTGTGTGGATGTCAGATTCGGGTCTTGAAAAGAATTCTGGATGATAGAAATGAGGCTCCAAGGTTTTGGGCTAAGGTTAAATTAATGATTTTCAGTTATGTTGTGTTGTCAGGCCTATATAGAATATGATGACATGGGATCACCCTCAAGTATGTACGTGGTAAGGTGGAATAGTGATTCAAAGGTTTAGGAACAACTCTTAGCACACAGTTTACATCACAATTTTGGAGGCCAGTACATCCAAAATTAGGTACACAGGTTCAACTGAGTACAACATTTCACTCTCAGATGGATGGATAGTCCGAGCGCACTATTCAAATATTGGAAGATATGCTACGCACTTGTGTTATAGATTTTGGGGGTTCCTGGGATCAATTTCTGCCATTGACAGAGTTTTCTTACAATAACAGCTACCAATCGACCATTCAGATGGATCCGTATGAGGCTTTATATGGGAGACAATTTCGGTCTCTGGTGGATTGGTTTGGGCCGGGTAAGACTAGACTATTGGGTACTGATTTGGTTCAGGATGCTTTGGAGAAGGGCAAGTTGAGCCCTTGGTATATTGGGCCTTTTGAAATACTTAAGAAAATTGGAGAGGTGGCTTATGAACTTGCATTGCCACCTAGTCTATCAGATGTTCATCCAGTGTTCCATGTGTCCATGCTCTGAAAGTATGTTGGGAATCTGTCTGATATTTTGTATTTCAGTACAGTGGAGCTGGACGTTAATTTGACTTATGATGTAGAGCCGGTGGCCATTTTAGACCGACTGGTTCGAAAGTATATAAATAAAGAAACTGCCTCCGTGAAAGTGTTATGGCGAAATCAACAGGTTAAAGAGGCCACTTGGGAAGCCGAGGAGGAAATGAAGAAGAAGTACCCTCATTTGTTTGAATAGTCATGTATTTATAAAGTTGTGTTCTACGAAAATTCTAAGAGCTATCTTCTATGAATTATGTATCAACTGTATAGCTGATGTTAAAGGTGTTCCTTTCTTGTTGTATACTGCTCGTGAGGCCACGTTTGGCATTTTTTTTTAATGTTATGTTGCGTTGTTGGTTCATGAATATGTTGTTAGGACTGGTTTTGGAGATTCTCTAGCAGGTGGTTAGGCCAATTGCAGAGGACACTCTACCACAATTTCTGAAAAATTTGGGAGTTAGCCAAATTTTGGGGCCTTAAGGAAGTTGAAATGTTGGAAGAATATCTAAAATCTATATGAAGTCAAGAACGATTAGAGATGATGGTTAAGGTGAAAAGAGGATAATACTGTGCCTAATAATGAATTGTAAAACATTCGAGGAAGAATGATATCAATTAATCATGATAATATATGTATTAGGTGTATTAAAAATTATTTAGGGTCTAAGATGAGCCCTAATGCTAAGTCAAGTTGAAAAATAAATGATGGGATAAAGTTTCAAGTTAGTTTGCACAAGATCTAAATTCAAACGAGCATAACTCTTAAGATATGAAGATTTATATGGTATATAACCTATCAAATTAAAGCCCTTTGAGTCTAGTTTCCAATTCATCAAACCGTTCGTCATTTGGAGATTTTTACAAGAAGTTATGACCTTTTTACTAAAGGGTGACAGAACAGCTACGCGAGTCTTGCGTAGCCTAAGCACCATTGCGTAGGCAATATCAGCATGAAAGTGAAGGGGAGGGTTTAAGCTGCGTAGCCAATCTTTGTAGGCTATGCAGCCAGCCTACGTAGCTCATTTTCTATAAAGCGGGGGAGGTTCGAGGAGAGAGAAAAAGATAACATTTTTGGCTAAGTTTTGGGTTCTAGAGAGAAGGTGGAGCATCCTCAACCCAAATACATATCGAAGGTGAATTTTATGATATATTTATAATGGATTAACACTAGTTAATGGTAGTATTAACATCTACGTGGATTAAAATTCATAGGGATTTCTCTAATTTTCAAGAATCATTCAAAAGGGTTCAAGTTAGGTTTGAGCTACAACAGGTAAATTTTCCACCCTACACTTAAATAAAATTTTGGATTAAGTATTTGGAATATATTTTGAAGTAGAAAGTACCAATTGGTTGAAGAATTATGCTAGTCTTTAAAATTGGTATTGTGAGTTAGGGTTTTTGACTGGAGAAGAAGATGAATAGTGAATTTTTGAATCTTGTTAGGATGGTTGGTGATTCTAGTGCTTCAATAGCTTAATAATGATTAATTATTGAATCATATAACCTAGATTGGGGCTTAAAGGCCAAGGATGAAATCTATTAAGGATAAAAGAGATATGTATGGGTGAATGGAGCTTGTTGAAGACTTACAGTCAATATGTTAACCTTTAATGGGTATTTGCATATATATTTGTAAAAGTTTTGATGCGTTGGGATGTCTAATATAGATATTGCCATATTGGAGATGTTTGCGAGTTCTAAATGAATTGGAGCGTCGTACTATTATTTGAAGCTTGGACTTGAGGTAAGTAACAGTTTTAAATTTGGCCCTGAGGGTATGAAACCCCAGATCATGCATTATGTGATTGGTTTTGAGGTGACGCATATGCTAGCTGACGGGCGTGTGGGCGTGCACCGTATGAATTGTGACTTGGTCAAATTCCATGGAACTGGGTAGTTGAATTATCAATTGATATCCGTACATTCTCTACGTGTTAGGGGAAATTGACCTCAGACTCATATTAAAAATCATGTCTAGACATATGTTGTTATTATTGGTACCCACTGGGATCATTTCTATGGTTGAATTATATATTCAAATTGTAATTTCACACTCGGTCATGTTTATTCATTTCATATCATATCTCAGTATCTGTTGCTATTTATTAAAACAACATATTATCAATTTTGGGCTGATTATCATGATTTCTGAGAGCCCGAGAGACTGGAGAGGTTGATGACTGAGTGAGGCCGAGGGCCTAATTCTAAGGATATTTATGGATCGGGCTGCACACCGCAACATGTTTTATTAATTTATGCCAATATTGGCTTGATATAGCTCTTGTGCTGAAGGAGCCCCTCCAGAGTCTGTACATACCCCCACTGAGCGCAGGAACCTCTTGAGTGCGAGTGCCAAGTGCTGACTCACCGTGAGGAATGAGTGATTGTGAGGAAAGAGTGACTGTGAGGTTGGAGTGAATGGGAGGACTGAGTGATTGTTACCTTGAGAGGATACATTGATTGCATTATTTGCTGCATTTCAGCTGTCATATATCACTATTTTGGAAATTCGAAAAAACATTATTTTCTATGTTAGTCATATTTGATGTGCAATTTTTGTGAAATATTAAATGTTGAACTTGAGAGCATGCCTACCCTTTTATGTTGGAAAGTACTCATTCTACACCCTGCACTTCGTGTGCAGATCCAGGTGATCCCGGACACAGTGGGTGTTGATTCTTTCACACTATTGATTTTTTAGAGATTTTGAGGTAGCTTGTCACACCACAAAACCGAGGAGCGCGACCGGCGCTCAACCGAGTGAACCTGACCGAGCAAGCGTGTTAGATTTCCTCCTACCCAAACACATCCACGAATGAAGATAAAACATATTTTCATTAATTAGACAAAAACGTAATCATGTCTACAATACCAATAGTTTTCATCATTTTTAAAGTCTCACATAGGACAAGTAATACAACCACAGCATAACATAGTTTGTCTTTCCCGGAACCGATACACAACCTACACTATGTCTATGGAGCCTCTATAGATAAAGAAGAGTACAATGATAATGCCGACAATAAGGCCCTAGCTATACCTCAAACAGAATACACAAAGAACAAAAGATACATGACCCCGGGATGAAGTGGGGCTCAACAAGTCAGCTGAGAAGAAGGTGTATTGCTATCACTGATCAATGCCTCCTATTGTGAAACCACCTGCATCCATTTAAAGATGCAGCGCCTCTAGCAAAAGGGACGCTAGTACCGTCGACTAGTACTAGTGTGAAAACCAAACACCAATTTAAGAATTTAGAAATACAATATGAATATTATGAATTAGGGCGACAATAGAATGATATAGCTAACTGTTTAAACTAGAGCAAGCTTATTAAGAGCTATCAATAATGTTTATAGGATTTAAGATGAGATCCTCTTTAACCATCTTCACACAAAGCGGCCCCGCCGCCTCACCCGATGTATGTGGGTGGAGGTGTAAGTACTATACCACAACTCTACTCAAGCGGCCCCACCGCCTTACCCCAATGTATGCAGGTGAATTTATAACCACAGTACCAAGAACCTACACAAAGCGGCTATGCTGCCTCACTACAATGTATGCGGGTGGTGGTGCCACAACAATATAAAAACGATACACAAAGCGATCGTACTGCCTCACCCCAATGTATGCTGGTGGAGGTGCACTCCCACAATACCATAATCCCCACTCAAAGTGGTCATGCTGCCTCACCCCAATATATGTGGGTGGAGGTGTGTCACAATCACAATCTCAACACAACTTGGAATAATAACTTTCACATAAATCACGACTTGAAATTATAACATGTGGAAACACAACCCCATAGTTTGAGACACATCCTCAATTTATAAGGCAATATGATAAGAGCATTTGAAACACAAATTGAACATATATATTTACCACAAAACTTATCGGAATACTCGATTTGTAATCAACATCTTGGAACTTACAAAGATAATAGGAATTCCAATTCTTAAAGAAGAGTTTATCCAACATACCTCACTTGAGCTTCCTTACACTCTAAATGTTCCGGAATTCTTAGCAACTTTAATCTATTTTAGAAATATAAAAAATTGAACCAAAATTAGGAAAATGGTCATGGTTCTAGCTCATTTGAGCATTTTATCAAACACTAGGTGTGCATAAGGTTTCAAAGTCCTTTTATGGAGAATTTCATCATCCCACAACCCCAATCTTTACCATGCTTAGTTCAACAATCTTCCTACACCCCTTGATATCACATGCATGTAAAACAAAGAACTCTTATGCCCAAAATATATCTTGCTAATTACCCATTTTCAGATAATTTCGAAATTGAGGGTTAGGGTGTAGAATCTTACCTCTAGGATGAAGACCTAGTGAGTTTCCCTTCTTAATCTTCCAAAACTCTAGCAAAAATTGAAGAACAATTATTGAAGAACACCTTCTCACTCTAGGGCACTCTCTCTCACTCTAAAATGTGAGATTATAGCTAAAAAATGGCCCAAAGAGTGTATTTAACGGAATAGGTTCAGGTTTTAAAAACCCGAAAATGAAGATCCGGAACAGGCTCTTCGATCGCATATGCGATCGCATAATCAATATGCGGACCGCATATCGGTGGCATAATTGCTGACCAAAACGACCAAAAATTTGTTTATGTCCGCGGTCACTATGTGGTTCGCATAACTATTCTGCGGTCGCATAATGAACCGTAGAACAGTTATGCGGTCGCATAGTTGACCGCATAATTGCATCCAAGCTGAACCTCTTCTGCCTCACTTCTGCGGCCATTATGCGGCCCACAGAGTGGTTATGCGGTCGCATAATGGACCGTAGAAACACACTTTTCCTCAACACATAAAACCAATTTGGCACCACGAAACATTATTTTCTTTTGCAAAATTTTACGGGGCCTTACGTTCTCCCACACTTAGGATCATTCGTCCTCGAATGAGGGTAAAAGAACCTCATATTCGCATCTTTTGCAACTCAGTTTTCATACCACACACCAGAAGCCCCAAATTTGACTAACTCCCTAAATTTCCAAAAAGTTTTCTTGAGTTTCCCTTGTAACTAGGCCTATCTACCTGTCAGAGATCCCCAGAAACACATCCTAACAACATATATAGAATCCAACGATTTAGAATAACACAAAACAACACCAACTGTGGCCTCACAAGCAATATATTACCAGAAAGGAACACCCTTAATGCCAATTGTACAAATGGTACATAATTCATAAAAAGCAACTCTTAGAATTTTCATAGATTAAACTTTATAAATACATGGACATTCAAACAAATAAGGATACTTTTTCTTCATTTCATCCTCGGCATCCCAAGTAGCCTCTTCAACATGTTGGTTTAGCCATAACACTTTCACGGATGCAATTTCCTTGTTTCTCAACTTTCAAACTTGTCGATCAATAATAGAAACTGGAATATCTTCATAAGTCAATTCTTCATTTACCTCAATAGTCCCAACCGTAAAAATGACTGTCGGGTCTCTAACTACTTTCTTCAACATAGACACATGAAACACCAGGTGTACTAATGACATCTCAGGTGGTAGCTCAACCTTGTATGCCACCTCACTGATCCTCTAAATGATTTTGTACAGTCCGACATACCTAGGACTCAATTTCTCTTTCTTACCAAATCGCATCACCCCTTTTATGGGGGAAACTTTCAAGAATACCCAATCATCTTCTTTGAACTCCAAATCCCTACGACGAACATCCGAATAGGATTTCTGACAACTCTGAGCAGTCTTCAACCGCTCCTTAATGATTTTAACTTTTTTCATGGCCTGATGCACGAGGTCTGGCCCTATCAACTTTGCCTCCCCAATTTCAAACCACCCAATGAGAGATCTACATCTCCTACCATATAAAGCATCGAACGGTGCCATTTGAATACTAGCATGATAGCTATTGTTGTATACAAATTCTATGAGTGATAAATGATCATTTAAGCTACCTTTGATGTCTAGAACACAAGCGCGCAACATATCCTCAAGTGTCTGAATAGTCCGCTCTACCTGCCTGTCAGTCTGCGGGTGAAAGGATATACTAAGATTCACCTGAGTACCCAAGCCTTGCTAAAATTGCTTCCAAAAATTAGCAGTGCAATGTGCTCCACGATCAGAAATGATGGAAACTGGGGTGCCATGCAACCTGACTATTTCTTTGATATACAACTGAGCATACTGCTCCGCTGTATCGGCAGACTTAACTGGCAAAAAGTGTGTTGATTTCGTGAGTCGATCCACAATCACCTAAATTGAGTCAAACTTGTGCGTAGTGCGCAGTAATCCTACCACAAAGTCCATATTAATCATTTCCCACTTCCACATTGGAATTTCTATATTTTGTGCCAACCCACCGGGCCTTTGGTGTTCGGCCTTCACTTACAGACAATTTGGACACTTCGCCACATACTCTGTTACATTCCTCTTCATGTCATTCCACCAATAGAGTTCCTTAAGATCATGATACATTTTTGTAGAACCTGCATGCACGGAATACCTAGAAGTGTGAGCTTCAGTCATAATTCTTTCACGGAGACCATCCACATTTGAAACACATAGTCGCCCTTGGTACCTTAGTGTGCCATCATCCATACCAAGAGAAAAGGCCATGTTCTTATGTTTATGAATCCCCTATTTCAATTGCATCAATAATGGATCGTTGTATTGCTTCTCTTTGACTTCCACAACAAGCGATGATTCAACCCTATTTTGCACAATTACCCCTCCTTCACTAGAGCCCGCAAGACGAACTCCCAAACCAGCCAATCGGTGAACTTCCTTGGCCAATGGCCTTTGATATGCCTACAAGGGAGCCAAACTACCCATGGATTTCCGGCTAAGAGCATCTACCATAACATTGGCCTTTCCCGAATGATATAGAATATCAATGTCGTAGTCCTTGAGTAACTCAAGCCATCTTTTATGCCTCGGATTCAATTCCTTCTGCTTGAAAATATATTGAAGGCTCTTATGGCCCGTGAATATATCAACATAGACCCCATATAAATAATGATGCCAAATTTTCAATGAAAATACCACTACCGCAAGTTCTAAATCATGTGTTGGATAATTCTTTTCATGATTCTTTAGTTGCCTAGAAGCATAATATATCACCTTCTCATGTTGCATTAATACACACCCAAGCCCAATTCTTGAAGCATCACAATATACCACAAATCCATATATACCCTCTGGTAGAGTCAACACCGGTGCCGTAGTTAATCTTACTTTCAATTACTTGAAACTCTTTTCACAAGCATCTGACCATTGGAACTTAATTGCCTTCTGCGTCAATTTGGTCAATGGAGAGGCAAGAGTAGAAAAACCCTCCACAAACTTTCTATAATATCCAGCTAAGCCTAAGAAACTACGAATCTCTATTGGAGTTGTAGGCCTCGGCCAATTATTCACAGCTGAAATTTTCTGAGGATCAACCTTAATCCCCTCACTAGAGAACACATGACTCCAAGAATATGACCGATTCAAGACAAAATTCACACTTTGAAAACTTTGCATATAACTGGTGCTGATGTAGGGTTTGTAGGACTACCCGAAGATGATCAGCATGTTCTTTCCGACTTCGTGAATATACAAGAATATCATCAATGAACACTATCACAAAAGAATCGAGGAACAGCTTGAAAACTCGGTTCATAAGATCTATGAAAGCTGTTGGGGCGTTGGTTAGCCCCAAAAACATCACCAAAAATTCAAAGTGCCTATATCGGGTCCTAAAAGTTGTTTTCAGAATATCCCGCTCCCTGATCTTCAATTCGTGATACCCGGATCTTAAATCAATCTTGGAGAAGTACCTGGCACCTTGCAATTGATCAAACAAGTCATCTATCCCTGACAGTGGGTACTTATTCTTGATTGTGACCTTATTAAGCTACCGATAGTCAATACACATTCTTAGTGACCCATCTTTCTTTCTTACAGATAGGACCGGTAAGCCCCAAGGAGAACACTTGGCCGGATAAAACCCTTTTCTAACAAATCTCTCAATTGTTCCTTTAGCTCATTCAATTCCACTGGTGCCATTTTATAGGGCGGAATAGATATAGGATGCATGTCTGGCCGCACATTAATCCCAAAATCAATCTCCCTGTCTGGTGGGATCCCAGGGAGTTCATCCGAAAAGACTCCCAGAAATGCATTCATAACAGGTACGAAGTCAAGCTTAGGTGCCTCAGCATCGGTGTCCGTTACTCGGACCAAATGCTAAATACACCCCTTTTTGATCATTTTCGTGGCCTTAAGGTAAGAAATACACCTACCCTTCGGCACTACATCATCACCCTTCCACTCAATAAATGGTTCATTTGGAAATTCAAACCTATCAGTTCTGGTTCGGTAATCAAGCTTGGCAAAACATGAATAAATCCAATCCATCCCCATTATCACATCAAAATCGACCATTCTCAATTCAATAAGATCGGTCGTGGTGTCCCGACCACACAACGTGACAACACAAACCCTATAAACCCGCGAGGCCAAAATAGACTCACCAACCAGAGTAGATACAGAGAACGGCTCATGAAGCTATTCTGGTTCTATCCCAAATTCCATAGCAACATAAGGAGTGACATATGACAAAGTGGAACCAGGATCAATAAATGCATATACATCATGGGATTGGACAGAAAATATACCTGTGACAACATCTGGAGAAGTTTCTGTTTCTCGATGTCTCCGCATAGCATAAAATTTGTTGGGTCCTGCCAAATTCTGCGCACCACCCCTAGATGCACCACGCCCTGCGGGTGCTGGGGTGCCTCGAGTTGGAAGTGTTGTGGATGTAGTAGCTACAGAATTAGGTGGTTGTGCCGCACCTATGCCCATAATTCGGCGGGACGAGCAGAAATCTCTCTGAATGTGACCCCTCACACCAAACACATAGTATACTGGTAGGTCCATGAAGCAGGAACCAAAGTGCATCCTCCCATACTTAGAGCATGGAAGCCTCCACTGCTGAAACCTTCTGTCGGGACGACCCTGCTGGTGGGGTCCCCGGTTGCCTTGACTGGGTCCAGATGACTGTGCACCCATCGAAGACTGGGCGAATGATTGGGATGGCCCTGATGACCCTCCCCTGAATGTCGACCTACCACTACCACTACCGAAAGAACCACCAAAGTTTCCTGCGGACCGGACTTTGCTACTACTCTGACGCTCCATTCATATCGGAATTTAAGGCAGCTATAGAGGCCTTATTAATAACCAAGGGGTAAGGCCCTGAACACACCGGCACAATCTAGCCTCCATAGTGGGCAACATGTGATTAGCATACTTGGACAGGCGCACAAACTCCATATGGTACTCCCACACATTCATACTACCCTTCTTCAGGCTTTCAAATTCAGTGGCACGAGCTGCCTTACTTTTGGCAGGAAAGAAATGATCCATAAAGGCATCTGTGAATTTACCGTACCTTGTCGGATGGCTTCCATCCTCCCGGGATTCCTCCCACAACTCAAACCAAGAATAGGCCACCCTTTTTAGGCAGTAAGAAGCCAACTCTACTCCCTCCGTCTGTGTAGCATGCATAACCCGAAGAGTTTTGTGCATCTCATCAATGAAGTCCTGGGGGTCCTCCTCGGGATCAGTACCCGTAAACACTGGACGATCTAACTGAAGAAACTTGTTCACCCTGGAACTAGCAGGTTCCCCTGGATGACTGGAAGAAGTAGGCCCAACACTGGAACTCTAGGCTTGAGAATCCACTATCTGTGTCAACATCTGTATGGCTCCCCTATGATTAATATCAGACACACCAGAATCGGAAGCTGGAGCTGAAGGTGGAACTGGAATATTAGTTGGAGGAACTTTTTCACCTTCATAGGTGTAGGTAGATATTCTCACTCCTCAAGTGCTCACCCGCATCATCAATTATAGGATCAACTGTCACTCCTGGGGTGACGTTGTCTCTTTGGCCAAGCCAGTTCTTGCCTTCTTCTTAGGTGCCATGTACTGAAAATTAGAGCAACTCAGGAGTCAAAGGAGGAATAATCTTACAACCCGCTTTATCGCACAATCACGAACATGAAAGAAGGGTATTATTCCTAAATGCCCATTTAGCATCCTAATTATAGATGTGGTCGACAACACACCAATAAAAAGGACTCTACTAGACACGGCTCCGAGACATCCTAGGAAACTTTAAAACCTTAGGCTCTAATACCAAGTTTGTCAAGCCCCAAAACTGAAGAGCGCGACCGGCGCTCAATTGAGTGAACCCGACCGAGCAAGCCTATTAGATTTTCTTCTAGCCAAACTCATCCATGAATGAAGATAAAACATATTTTCATTAAATAGACAAAAACGTGATTATATCTACAATACCAATTCATTACCAATAGTTTTCATCATTTTTAAAGTCTCAAATGGAACAAGTAATACAACCACAACATAACATAGTTTGTCTTTCCTAGCACCAATACACAACCCACACTATGTCTACGGAGCCTCTATAGATAAAGAAGAGTACAATGATAATGCCGGCAATAAGGCCCCGGCTGTACCTCAAACAGAATACATAAAGAACAAAAGATACATGACCCTGGGATGAAGTGGGGCTTACCAAGTCAGCTGGGAAGAAGGTGTATTGCTATCACTGATCAATATCTCCTGTTGTGAACCACCTGCATCCATTTAAAGATGCAGCACCCCTGGCAAAAGGGACGTTAGTACCGTCGAATAGTACTAGTATGAAAACCAAACACCAATTTAAGAATTTAGAAATACAATATGAATATGATGAATCAAGGCGACAATAGAATGATATAGCTAATCGTTTAAACCAGAGCAATCTTATTAAGAGCTATCAATAACGTTTATAGGATTTAAGATGAGATCCTCTATAACCATCTTCACACAAAGTGGCCCCGCCACCTCACCCGATGTATGCGGGTGGAGGTGTAAGTACAATACCACAACTCTACTCAAGCGACCCCGCCGCCTCACCCCAGTGTATGCGGGTGGATGTATAACCACAGTACCAAGAACCTACACAAAGCGGCTATGCCGCCTCACCCCAATGTATGCAGGTGGTGGTGCCACGACAATACCAAAATTACACACAAAGCGGTCGTACCACCTCACCTCAATGTATGTGGGTGGAGGTACAGTCCCACAATACTATAATTCCCACACAAAGCGGTCATGCTGCCTCACCCAAATATATGCGGGTGGAGGTGTATCACAATCACAATCTCTTATCAACTTGAAATAATAACTTTCACATAAATCACGACTTGAAATTATAACATGTGGATACACAGCCCATAGTTTGGGACACATCCTCAATTTATAATGCAATATGATAAGAGCATTTGAAACTCGAATTGAACAAATATCTTTATCACAAAACTTATCGGAATACTCGATTTGTAATCAACATCTTGGAACTTATAAA